>CAAKHG010042211.1:0-16229 GCA_901007715.1 Dactylopterus volitans | reverse complement strand
GGGGGGGGGGGGGGGGGGGGGGGGGGGGGGGGGGGGGGGGAGGTGCGCTCCGGCCAGAGGTCATGAGCGATGAAATAAATGTAAAAAGTAAAACGATATGTTGGACTCAGTAACTGTGCGGTCATGTATCTCAAATAGTGGCGGTAAAACCCGATCCACTTTACAGACTCGGGTCAGTCCGAGTGAATCACTAAAGTGATCCGGTTCACTTGAGTCGGTATTTACAGAAGAGGATTAGGGCCACTGGAGGAAAAAAATATATAACTCTGAGAAAAAATAAAAAAGTCCGAATTCTGAATTTTTTATGAAACCTAAAAAAATGGGTTTTTTTTTTCATTTCTGAAAAAAAAGGTCAGAATTCTGACTTCGATCTCAGAATTCTGACTTTATTCTGAAACAGAATTAGGGCCACTGAAAATAATAATAAAAAAAAAAAGTCTGCATCTGCTGCAAATGGTGACGTCATTGGCAAATCCTCTAGAAATAAAAAAAATTGGTTTCCAAAAAAAGTCAGAATTCTGACTTTTCTCAGATATGAAGAAAAAAAAATTTCCCGAAAATTTTTTTTTTAGCTTTCAGAAAAAAGTCAGAATTCTGACTTTAATCTCAGAATTCTGACTATATATCAGAATTATATATATATATATATCTATATACATATAGATATATATATATATATCTATATATATATATAGATATATATATATATATATCTATATATATATATATATATAGATATATATATATATAGATATAGATATAGATATATATATAGATATAGATATATATATATATATTTTTTTTTTTTTTTCCGTGGCCCTAATCCTCTTCTGTAAGCATTGCTGCCTGCGCCTCCTCGGACTCGTGATTCCTGATTCAGTACAAAGACTGGAATCATTAGCCCGGGCCATTCAGGGACCCACCAGCTCTCATCTCAAAGTTTGTCTTTCCGGCAGCAGTTGTCTACATAGTCTACATAGCTATATTAGCTTCCACTGCTATGCAGACGACACCCAAATATATGTTCCGTTAAAGCCTGGCACCTCCGATGTTTCACGTCTCATATCCTGCCTCGCCGATGTCAAAAACTGGATGGACAAAAATTTTCTGCAATTAAATGACTCAAAAACAGACATCATAATCATCACCCCCCACCCCACCTCCCCCAGGGCCCAGAGCTAGTAGCATTAACAACCTTTCCTCCAGTCTTGGTGCTCTATCTGACTACATCCGGACCGAGGCCCGCAACCTGGCTGTTATTTTTGACTCTGTCCTGTCTTTTGAAGCCTAAGTGACCAAAGTTCTATAATCCTGTTTTGCCCAACCTGGACGGCTGTCTAAGATCAGGCCGTTTCTCTCTTTCGCCGTTTCGCAGACTTAGAGAAGGTACCCCATGCGTTTATTGGTTCCAGACTGGACTACTGCAATGCTCCTTATTCTGGCATCAGCAGACGTGATCTCCGAAGGTTGCAGCTGCAACTTTAGGTTCCCTATGAGCCCGATCGCTGCCTGAGATCCTCCAGCGGGGCCCTACTGAAGGTTCCTAAATGACATCTTGTAACAAGAGGAGACCGGGCCTTGGTTGCTGGGGCCCCTCAGCTGTGGAACTCCCTGCCTGGAGATCCCAGGCAGGCAAACCCGGTGTCCTCTTTTAAATCTCTTCTCAAAACTCATTTTTACCGTATGGCCTTTCTCAACTGCTGACATTTGCTGTGTTTCATCACTGTATATTGTTATTGTTTTGCTCTGGGTATTTATTTGCACTCTGTTTTACTGTAAAGCACTTTGTAACTTGGTTTTGAAAGATGCACTATAGATAAAGTTATGATTACTATATGATGATCGCACACTCAGCTCTAACTAGAGCTCTAATGTAAACCCAGAGCCTAATGGGAGTCATACGACTTGAACTATTTGCTTGAATCCTTTTTTTTTCATGTTTTTTTTTTTTTTTTTTTTGCTGCCACGCCATCTACGTCTTTGTCTGTGCAAACGGTAGATGAACTGCCGGCCTGTCTTCATTTACGTCACTGTTGGATCGATCAGTGTCCTTTGGCACAGTTAACCACCAAATCCTCCTCCCCACACTCACTGAGCTCGGCGTCTCAGAATCCGCCCGCCGCTGGTTCATGTCCTACCTCCCAGGGAGGGTTTCAGAGAGGAGAAACATCCAAATCCCAAAGCTTACCCACGGGAGTCCCTCAAGGGTCAGTGCTCGGTCCTCTCCCCTTCTCAATGTACACCACCTCCCTTGGGGCAATAATCCGCTCACATGGTCTCTCATGCCACTGCTACGCTGATGATACCCAGCTCTTTCTGTTGTTCCCCACTAACGACCGCACAGTCTCTGCCAGGATCTCCTAATGCCTGGCCGACATCTAAACGTAGATGAAAGAGCCCCACCCGCAACTCAACCTCTCAAAGCCCGACCTCCTGGTCATCCCAGCCAGGCCCTCAATGCAACAACAAACCAACATCCAGCTTGAATCAAACCAACTCACACCTACAGAGTCCACAAGAAACTTGGTTTTCCCGATTGATGACCCACTACCCTTCAGGATTCATGTGGCCTTGGTCGCTAGGTCACGTGGATTTGCCCCGTATAACATCGGGAAGATCAGGCCCTCCCTGTCTGAGCACACAGCACATCTCCTGGTGCAGGCTGTAATGAGATCATGAATCGATGTCTGAAACTCTTTGCTGGCAGGCGTCCCGGCATCCCCACTCACACCCCTGCAGACGGTCCAAAACGCGGCGGCGCATCTGGTTTTCAACCGACCTGAAACGGCACACGTCACCACGCTGTTCACCGGCTTCCAGTTGCTGCCCGCGTCAAATTCGAAACCCTTACACTCGCCTACGAAGCTGCAAGCGAAAAATCTCCGTCTTACCCAAACTGGCTCATTCAGGTCTACACCTCCTCCGTCCTTCCACACTTGGCGAATGAAAGTAGCCTCACACAGCCTACACAACATGGCCCGCGGTCACTAGCTAGAATCTTCTCTGTGGCCCCCCGCTGGTGGAAACGAGTTGCCAAACTCTGTCCGTTTAGCCGAATCCCTCTGAGTATTAAGGAATAGACCAAAAACCAGCTCTTTTCTGAACACCTCTGCGAGTTTAATAAAAAAAAAGCAAACAATAAACCTCCTCCCATCTGCTCGACAGTCTCCTATCCTTGAAACTCTATCATTTCTTATTCAGACTCAAACCTTGTTTCAGGGCGCTGCCCTTCGCCTCTTCAGATGGCACAATGGTGCCCATGGAGGCAATTTTCACTTTGTTACAAGAAAGTGACTGAGCAGATTCATAATAGGTGGCCAGTTGAAAGTTTTTTGACGATTTATTGAGCTACCTACTGAAAGAACACCAAATTTCCGTTTTTTTTTTTGTTTTTTGTTTTTTTTTTCAAAATAAAGCTCAATAAAGCTCAAATAAGTTTTGTTTTGGTTTGTTTAAGATGTGATGTACAACGCAAACAATGTTAGCCGCAGGCATCTATCGGCATCATCACCCATGAGCAAACAAACTAAATTGCGCAATCATACAGTATGTGTGTGCGTGTGCGTGTGCGTGTGTGTGTCACGTCGTGTTGTGTACATAAATAATCTGCGACGCTGCCTTCAAGTGCGGCTGGGAAAGTCCAAACAGCTAATAGTTGCATTTTTGAGTTTTGTTTTTTTTTTTGAAAATTAAAAGGTGGAATAAGGAATGTGGCAATGTGATGTGGCTGTATTTTTCCGTGCAAGTGTTTGATTTTGTCGGTGCTGGCGCGTCGGCGGGGGCATCGGCGGCCTCAAAGGTTTATGAGCAGCGCCTGAAAATAGAAAGAGGAAACAGAACAATGACGCACGCACTGTAAAGATAACACATGCAAATAAACGGCCAGCGGAGCGGGAGGATGCTGCCTCCAGCTAGCCTCATTGTTTTAGACAGAATCAAACACTTTGGAACAGGCACAGCTGCTTCCAACGCCTCCGTGGCGGCGGCGACGGCGGCGTTTTTCCGCGACCTGCCGAAGGAACCCAAAAAAAGACAATGTGGGAACATTCATGTGCCAGGCTTCATAAAACCATTTCCTGCGCCAAAAATGAAACGCGGCACACGTGGGGGGGCGTTTTTTTTGTTTTGTTTTTACTTTGTTTAGATTATTGTTCTTCCCGTCTTCTTAAACCTTGTGCGGAGAAAAAAAAATTCGTGGTTGAAGGGACCCGATTAAGCGGTCTCTCGATGGAAAGTCCGGTTGAGTCTGGTGATGTCAGTGTGACTCGTTGTTTTGTTTTTTTTGATTCAGCGACGCAGGAGTCAGCACTTTCTAACCAGGCTAAGTTTGAACCTGCGACCCCATGGTGCCGCGCCGCCGCCAGATTGGCGTTACGTAAACCTGGAGGATGCGACGCTGCTCACATGATGCAAATACTTACACAAGTGGTTGAAAACGACACCAGGCAAATTTGACTGAACCAGCTCCGCTGACGTTGGACGTTTGCCCCACTTTTGGGTTTTGAATATAGGTGTGACGCGTTAGCATCCGAGCATCCGTTTGCCATCTTATCCGAAATGAAGTAAGGGGGTCCGTTTTTCACCCAGCCTCTCCTCCTCGGCTCGCTGCTTGCTTGCTTGCGATCGATGTGATTTCATCCGCCAAGCTGTTGGAGGTGCGTGTGGATGTCCTGCATCTGCGGATTCAGCTCACCGACTTTGTGCAACACGTCAGTGAGATATTGACTTTTCGCGCGGAAGTCGTCATTGTTAGACCCGCGTGTGCGGAAGATTCTGACCTGCTGATAAAAACTTTCCCCGGGCGACGGCCAATCGGGGCTCGCCGTCAAACTAAACAGCTGCACGATGTAATCTCACTTCCTCATGCGGCGTAGAACAAATGACTTCATTGTGGTTCACCGTGGAAATGATGTCTGTCGTGACGTCCCTCAATTAGAACACATCTTTTCCGGCGCATCGTCAGCGGCGTGTCCTCCGCGCGCTGACTAGCGCTCCCCGTTGCCCGACCAGCTCGCTAGCAGAGCAGAGCTGCGCCTCGATCACACCGACACTGACTTCTAATCCAGCTTTGTTTGCGTGTTGTTTTACGATGGCTGGCAGAAATTAATGTGTACCGCCATCTGCCGGATGCAGTAACTTCCCAGTTGACCTCAAAATGGAAGACTGATGCCCACAGATTGTCCACAGATCGTGTGCGTCTACCCTCCCCCCGATTGCTCGGTGACGGTGGCGAGGAAAAACTGCCTTGAACAGGGCCCGGGTCGAGGTGGGCGGAGTCATCTGCCTCGGCTGGGTTAGGCGGACCGAGAGAGAGGAGGTGAGGTTGGGGGAGGGTACCAAAATGGACGGTAAATGGACAGTGGCGGAGGTCCCTGATGGCCATGGAGGTCTCCGCCTCTGCAAGACAAGAAAACAGGGAAGAAGTTGAGCCACTTACATGCAGGAATGGATGGAGAGGAGGAGGAGGATGGGAAAGGAGAGAGAGGATGAGAGAGGGGCCCAGTGCATCATGGTCCCCCGGCAGTCTAGACCGATTTGGGCTGGTCCAAGGCGGCCTGAGCCAGCCCTAGCTATAAGCTTTGTTAAAGAGTAGAGCCTCCACACCCCATTTACCAATGATGGAAGGTGGTTCCACAGGAGAGGAGCCTGACAGCTGATGGTTCCGCCTCCCATTCTGCTTTTAGAGATGCTAGGAACCACAAGTAAGCCTGCGTTCTTGGAGTAATAAGGTTCCTTTTAGCTGCTTGAGATATGACCGTGCCAGACCATGAAGGTCTTTATAGGTAAGAAGACGGATTCTGAATTCTATTCTGGATTTTATAGGCAGCCAGTGCTAAGAGGCCATTACCGGAGAAGCATTTGACACAGAGTCGGCTCCTGTGCCGCCCCGGAGGATGTTTACCGCCCCCTAAACCTTGGAGACGAGACTCCCCCGCCCCCCCTCCCCCGTTCCAGCCGGCTTCAAACTTGTGGCGAGCTCAGCGTTTGATGTCAGCAGCCTGGCAGAGGCCGAACCCCGTGGTTTGGTTGTGGTTTGTCGGGACGTTACGTAAGCTGTCATTATTCGCAGCCTCTTGCTCCGGGGGGGTGGAGTGTGTGTGTGTGTGTGTGTGTGTGTGTGTGTGTGTGTGGGGGGGGCTCGGTTACATCATGGTTGAACTTCGCCGTGTGGCGCTCATGTTATTCCTGGCGGAGCGGTACTCAGCACCTGAATGGAGGCGGGCCGGCGGAGGCACACTAGGAGGAGGCGGACACGCAGGAGAGGAAGAAGGCGAGCAGGAAGGAGGCGCGGTGGTGAGGTGGCGGGGATGGTTGCCTCAGCTGGTGAGGCTGTTTATAAAAAAAAAAAAAAAATCCATGAAACTTAAACGCTCCCCAGCTGATGAGTTTAACAGTTGATGCTGTCGGAAAGAGTGAAGAGGGAAAGGAAAAAACACACAGACGTCCCCGTTTGGAGACTCCTGCTCTGACTGCTTTCGCAGATTACGAGATTCAGTCCTCTTGCACATTAGGTCGTCTGCGGTCTGGAAGTGTTTTCCCGACGAGGTCCCGCTGGCTGGGCTCGGCTCGGCTCGGCTCGGCCGTCGCCGCCGTCGTCATGTCAGCTCGATAACGAGGCCGCTTCCCTGGCGCGGATCTCCTCCCATCTGCTTTGAAAGCCTTCTTTCTTTCTTAAATATTTTTTTTTTTCTTCCAGGGAAATTCTGATTATTTCCCCTCTGGAAGCCCGAGCTGCTCCCTGTGCCCGGCGGCCAGATTTATTTGGAAACCCAGTTCAGACCTGAATCTCTGACCCCCACCCCCAAACACTGGCAACCCCTGACTGCAGCACGCACAGAAAATCACCGCCATGGCTGCAGATGTGGCACATCTGGCTCCAGGAGTGAGTCATTGTTCTTGGCCGGCTCGCCGCCTTTTCTCCGCGCCGCCATGGCAACTGACGAATGTTTGGCAGGGCGCCCTTGGCCCGGAGCCACCGGGGCGAGGGCGTAAAGATCTGTGGAGCTCGGCGGGGGGAAGAGGGAGAAAGTAGAAACTGTGCGTGCTTGAGTGACAGGGGTGAGAGAGGTGTCGAAGCAAAATGAGGGATGAGTTCATGGGGGCGGGGCTTCAGTCTGGCGTGGTCGCGGCGCGACCCCGGAGCTCCGAGGCCGAGCCGAGGCCTCTGGCCCAGCTCCAGCGCCGCCTGAGCAAAGCTGCGTGCGACACCGTCGCCGTTGCCGCCGCCGCCACCGCCACCGCCACCGCTCCTGCTTGGCAGCCGCCGCGTTTTCCCATCAGCCTTTGCCTTGGCAGCTGGCCGACCTTTCTCTGCAGGCCTGCAAAGAGGATTAGGGTGGGGGATGGGAGGGATGGCGGAGGGGAAAAAGAGAGCCTTGTTGTTTTTCTCTTGTCTCCTCGCTTCGCCCCCGGTGACATCACCGCCGCTCTGATTCCAGATGCGAGGCGTCCAAATGTGTTTTTCCCCGGGTTTATTTGAGTTGGCCGTCCATTTTATGAACACCGCCGGCGGCTGCAGTAACCCGGGGTGACTGGGAGGGGCGCCCAAAATGGCACCTCCCGCAATCTGGAGCACCGACAAAGACGTCCACAACAACTGGGGCGTCTTTTGGACCGTTGTTTTTTCGTTTCTTTTTTTTTTTTTTTTTTTTTTAAATAAAAATTCAAAACAGCACAAATCCCATCGTGTACATAGATGCTCAGCTTAGATAGCGAACCCTGGCGTCGCGGTTACAAAAATAACGACATCGGGCGCAATCGTTTTGCAAATGCGAGAATAACTGTTGCAACACGGGGTCGGACCCGCGTGCCTCCAGAGTCCGGCGCCATGACGACCTCCCTCCTGCAGCCGCATATCTGCCACGGTTGGCGTGACGAAAAAACACCATGCAAAGTATGCGTGGACCAAAATCTGCGGCCATAAAGTCCGCCTGCTAACCTCGACCCTGCGCTGGCGGCTCCAAACTCTGTCCCGGCAGGTGGCGTTAACGTGCCGTAAACAGCGTTTACGGGCGCTAGAAACTGAAAGAGGAGCTCCAAGGGAAGGTGAAGTCAATGCACCCTTTACGTTTTGCGTCCTGTCTTTCAAAACCGGAGCTCACAAACTTGCCGTTTGTTAACGAGCGTTTTATCTTGGGCACAGCCGGAGGAGTGCTCCCTTTCCCGTTGCTAGCTTGCTAGATTTCCGAAAAGGTCTTTGCAGCTTCCCGTGCGCAAATTACTCGAGTAAACTGGCTGTATATTGGGAGTCTACATGGTCACTCCCTCGCTTGACATGGACAAGGGTGGCAGACGGGATGCAGGGACCTTAACGTCCTTAACGATGTCATCATCATTTCATTTTTATGCTAACGTAAAAATGGGATAAAGAAGTCTGCCCTGTAAGCTCGACGATGATGAAATGCCCATTTTCCTAATCTCAAAGCTTCGATTGGTAGATTTCTCCCAGCCGCGGCTTCCGAAAAGCGAGTTTCCGCTGCTGCGGAGGCGCTCGGCCTCCTCTGTTTGCGAGCGTTGGTCGACCTTCCGCGGCGACGCGTCAACAGATGAGTGAGTCTCTGGAAGGGAGGTGGACGCGTTTTCCGTCTGGCGGGGACGTTTCCAGGCAGGAGCTTTTACTGCGCTCTGCCCGTGTGGCGAGATCCCCGGCATGCAAATGAGATGGAGATGCTGTTTGCTGAAATGGTAAACAGAGCGTTTTGCTGGGCCTGTGCCAGCCGCCCCGCGCAGCTGGGAGAGGAGACGCAGTGCAAGGCTGCAGCGGCCGTCTCGGTAAACAGGAAGCGGCTCATTACTGGGAATGTCCTGGCAATCCACCCGTGTGCGGGCGGGCGAGGAAACAGGCAGGAAGGCCTCTCCCGCGGCCGTCGCGTTTGCTCGACATCGATTGCCGGAATCGGGTCCTCGTCAGTGTTTTGTTGCGACGCAGCCACATGCCCTTCTGAAAATGTGGTGGTTTAAACGGGAGATGCAACCTGTTTGGTTCTGTCCAATGGGAAGGCGTGCACTCAGGCCGGGGCTACGCACCACCC
Organism: Dactylopterus volitans; assembly: GCA_901007715.1. Classification (NCBI taxonomy): domain Eukaryota; kingdom Metazoa; phylum Chordata; class Actinopteri; order Syngnathiformes; family Dactylopteridae; genus Dactylopterus; species Dactylopterus volitans. The sequence goes on along the minus strand of CAAKHG010042211.1, from coordinate 7,197 downwards.
GCCATCAGCAGCTCCACCCATCTACCACAATCCCCACAACAGGGTCGGATCTAGGCTAGGGTTTGGTGCCCCAGGGGTTCGGAGGACCGGGGCATCGACTCCAGGTCCCGCTCCGCGGTCCAGGCCCCCGACGCGACGCGTTCCGTGCACTCCAACCGGGCCTGCTTGAGTACGAGGAAAGGGCGGCAGTCAGGGCGGCAAATTATTCCTATTATGTATTTGATTTGATTTACTTTTATTTATCTATTTATTTGTTGCCTGCGCGGAGAGACAGCGCGGCGCCACACGATGCTCCAGAGGTTCAAGCGTTCAAAGTTGAAGCTGATTGCAAGGCAGGACCAACTTATGAGGAGGAGCCGCCTCAGCCCGGGTCCAAGGTTTGCGCCCTCGGAGTCCTTCCGGCTCGTCCATTGGGTTCGTCCTCCGAGGAGCAACGGGGGCGACCCGGAGGTTTCACCAAACCTCTTTCTTTTTTGATTTTTACATTTCAAGCCAGGACTTTGTCCTGAAGGGAGGTCCGTCCTTGTCTCACAACGAGCGCCTCCGAGTGAAAGACCCCGAATGCATAATGGAATTTAGAAAGAGACCGAGAGGACGTGGTACATCGGGAGCAGTCGACGGTGGCATGAGAGCGTTGCCTTTTAAAGCTCAGGACAGGCGGCGGCATAATTACAACCCTCAGAGACTTAATATTTAATAATCTTTGAAACTCTAATCTTATTAAAAGTGGGCTAAGGCAGAGTCTCTCAGCCTTTCAAAGGCATCTCCCTCGTCTCACTCACACATTCAGAGCATCTGTAGCACATGTGGTCCCAACAAAATGACTTGCATGTCATAGAATTCAAAAATATTCATCAGATATTCACCTAAGGTAATGAGGCAGATAACAGTGGGAACGTTTGCAGCTACATTCGACTGCCGAGAACCTTCAGGAACCTTTCAAAGCATCCGGCGGTCTTAGGAATTCAGGGGGTTTTGTATTTGATCCCAAGCAGAGGCAGCAAACTGCTTTTCCCTCGTTGGATTCAGGGCTTCAGGGACTAGTTCTGGGGGTCATGTAGATTTGTTGATAATGGAAGCAAGTTCATGAGACTGCCCGTGTTTGAAGACAGGTAATCCACAGAAGCGGCTATCAGTCACGCCTGGGGACTTCTGCTTTGGGTTTACAGTGAACCAACGACTGTCTCGAGAAAACGGCATGACCTCGACCAATCGGAACTTCTTTAGGGGGCGGGGCTTCCTGGATTTATTTCCGTGTAGGGTGACAAAAGCGTTGACAAGAAGAGACAATAGCAAAGAAGAAGAGGAAGGAGACTGGAAGACGTTTCTGCAACCGTCGTTCCACACAAGTGGTCCCACCTCCGCCGCATCATCTGCAGCGCCCGCACGCACAAACCCTCGCGTCCTGGTCCGCGCGTGCAGGTCCCGCGGAGGGCGGGCGCCTCTTTGAGCCCACGCGTGCCCCGCTGGGTCCCCGCCTGTCAACCCCCCAAGGACTTGTTCAGCCAATCAAAACTCTTCGGGGGAGGGTGGGAGGGTCGGGGCTTTCCAAATCCAAATAACTAATATAAAAACCAGATTTTTAAAACCAGAGGCTGAGCTAGCGGCACCGTGCTACGCCGCGCTGCGGCGATGAGCGCGTCATGTTTGCGCCACTGCAGGCGACCGCAGGCGGAGTCGATAAACATGCTGAGCAAACGAATGCTGATTGGTTCCTTTCACGAAAGCCAGATGTTCTTGGGTGATTGAAGCTTTTTTTTTGTTTTTTTCTCGCTTTTTGGGGCATGGCTTTGTGGGCGTGGCCGGAGCGACGTCACCCCCCCAGTGACGTAGCCGGCGGGGGAGGTCCCGCGCAGTGGAGGTGTGACTGCAAACGGTTAATCCCGGTTAGTCCCGGCTGACCTTCACGTCACCTCCCAGCTCGGCCTTTTCTCGTTTCCCATCGCGGCAATTTCCTTCCCCTCCTTCCCCTCCTTCCCCCGCTTGCCCCCCAACCCCCAACCCCCCCCCCCACCTCCTGCCCCCTCCTTCCATGTGAAACTGCTAAGCTGAGTAAACTGATTGGGTCGACCCCTGCAGCCGCCGGGCGGCCCAGTCTGCAAATCTCCCATCTGAGTGGCCCGCGGGGAGGCTATTTAAAGACCCCGCTGATCCGGCAAAACCCGGCCCCCCTGGAGTCCTGGAGTCCTGGCGTCCTGGCGTCCTGGAGTCCTGGAGTCCTGGCCCCGCTAGGCTCGATCCGGCTGCGGCGGCACTAAGCCGAATATACTCAAGCTGACACTCAACTTAATCGACACAATTTCTGTGCAACATGAGTCACTTGTTTCACATCCAAGTGAAATATTTTCTCCACATTTAATCTTATGTTGTGATTTCATACGTTTTTTTTTTTTTTTTCTTCTTTCCTTCTTTTTAATCGAGGGCGACAGTTGGAAATGGCGCTCAGCAGCGCTCCCGTCGGCGCCCCCCCCCACCCCACCAACCCGCGTCGGGGCGGGTTCTCTCAGCCGGTCTGGCCGCAGCACGTCACGCTTTGCGATGTCACGCCGAAGGCCCAAAACGCGGCTTTTAAACACAAAAAAACAAAAATAAAAACAGCAGCAGCATGTTCAGCCTTCAGTGAGGCGGCGCGTGATTGATGGTGGGAAACGTCGTTCCTCGCTGTCAGCTCATGTTTGTGTTTCCATCGGAGGAGTGAGATCACATGAAGGATGGCCCCTCCCCTCCGCGCCGTGGGAGGCGATCGGTCAGCTGATGGCGTGTGTGTGTGTGAGTGAGTGTGTGTGTGTGTGTGTGTGTGTGTGTTAATCTGCAGGTTCGAAAGGGTCATGCGGGGAAAAAGCTCCGGCGGCCGTGTTAGCTAGGAGTCTCATGTGCTTGGAGCTTTTCTTTGTTTCAGCCCTCATCCACACTAAAACTGTGTGTGCATGCGTGTGTGTGTGTGTGCGTGCGTGTGTGTGTGTGACCTGTCCAGAGCGGGTAAATGTCCAAGCTTTTTAACACGGTCGAGGGCGCAACAGCAAAATTAGTTTTTCCTATTTATTTTTTTTTGAAACTCTTATTTCAAACTGTCATCAAACGCATCTTCGGAGGAATTAAAGGACGAGCGTTTTTTTCTTCCGTCTTTTGCGGAAAGTACGAAAAATAGCCTGCAAAATAGGAGAAAAAGCTGTTTTCTCGGCGCCACCGGAGGCCTGGACGGTGGGCGGGCTCACAGGCCCGACTTGTTGCTTCAATTATCCGATCCTTTTGCTAATCTCGCGCGTCAGCTCGTGATTCTTCGCAGAGTTCTAGGCGTGAGGCACGTCCACCCCCGTCGCCGGCGTCACGCCGAGGTCGGACGCCGGCGTGCGCTCTGCGCTGCGCTTTATAGGACCTCCACTTTTCTCCTCCCACCAATCGCGGCCGCGTCTCCGGGCAGGAAAGACCGGCGGCCGGCGTGGAAATGAGGCGCTTGAGCTCGCAGTTCGTCAAGCTGAGAGAAAGATGTACAGGGGAAAAAAAATAGGGGTGACGAGTGAAGGCAGGGAGAGTCGCAGTTTGCTTGGCAACAGCGGGAGAATTATCTGATTGGCCGCTGCGCCCCCACCCCACCGTGGCGTCACAGGGTGCCTGGCGATGGAATGCAGCGGCGGAGGGATTCGAGCGGCCATGTGGGCGGCGAGCTGGACGGCCCCCCGGCCCCGCCTCACCTGCTGCTTCCCCCCTGCAGGGTTCGAGTTCCCTCACTCTCAGACTCTCTGGTCAAGTCTGGTTCCAATCAATGAGTTTATTTATTTATGCGCCTATTCGCTCATGTATGTATGTATTCATCTAGTAAGTTGGATTGAGTAAAAAAAAAAAAAAGAGGGGGGGGGGTATTTCTCCGTCTTCCAAAAATAAATCCACATCACTGATATTTACATTTGAAAAAAACAAAAACAAAAACAACAACCTGTTTCCTTGCAGGCAAAGATAGAGAAACTCAAGCAAGAGTTCTCACTCCGCCGCGAATAGCGGGGAGGAAACTGAAGAGCGAGCGGCGGCGTTTTCTTGGAGGACGCGCCGCCTCTTCTAGGTTCTGCACACAATTAAACAATCATGATTTTTTTTTTTTTACTTTTTTTGCGCTTAAAATAGTGGATGTCGATCGTGCTGGGTGGAACGTGCGCGACCCGCTTTCGCTGCGCTGTCGTGTCGGCCACGAGCGCGACATCGAGGAAGTGGCGTTTGGCCGCATTTTTTGCCTGAACGCACCACCGACTCGGCGGCTAAGCCGGCACCAACCGGGGCGAGTGGCCCCGTGATCTCGGGAGCTTCCAGTCCACGACTTTGACACGAGTGGATGCCCGCTTGAGAAATATTAACAGCCCGGTTCCTCTGCGTTGGTGCGCGTACGCCTGTTTGTCCGGCGATGTTTTTCAGCGCGGAGTGAGGCCTCCTGTCGGGAACAGGCGCTCTTGGCCGGGCGCAAAAAAAAAAGAAAAAAAAGAAAAAAGAAAAAAAGAAGAAGCCCCGCCTCCGGGCGAGGACGGAGCCGGCGCGCATGCGCGCGGGCGCGCGCGGCGGGCCGTCGTCGAAGAAACCCGGTGAGCGCGTCCGCCGTGACGTCACGCGCCCACACCGAGGGCTCGCGCCGAGTTGTAAGCGCGAGCTCAGACGCAGGCGCGCCGACGCGAAGGACGCAACCGCGATGGGCTCCGGCCGGTGCCACGCCGCCGCCGCCGCGTTCTGACGGGAGAGAGAGAGAGAAAAAAAAACCCCACACCGCCGAACCCCCCCTCGGCTCCCCCCGGCAGCACCAGCAGCACCAGCCCCGGTCCGCGCGGCCCTTCCCTCCCGCAGCCCGCGCGCGACGAACCCCCCTGCCGGCGGACATTTTGGGAGAGTTCCGCGCCCGCGCTGGGCTCCAACATGACGTCCGCGGCGGTCGCTGCCTCCAGACGGCAGTCGTGCTACCTGTGCGACCTGCCCCGCATGCCCTGGGCCATGATCTGGGATTTTAGCGAGCCCGTGTGCCGCGGCTGCGTCAACTACGAGGGCGCCGACAGGATCGAGTTCGTCATCGAGACGGCCCGCCAGCTGAAGCGGGCGCACGGCTTCCAGGAGGGGCGCTCCGCCGGCGCCGGGAAGCCCCAGCACGCCGGGAAGGATATGAACCACTCGGCCGGCGAGCCCGGCTCGCGTCCGCCGCAGCCGCTGGACCGCTACGCGCTGTCCGACAGGCCGCCCCGCTTGGGGCCGGAGTACCAGGCGGGGCGGCAGGCGAACGGCCTCCCCATGCCGAACGGATTTCCGAAACCCGACGAGCCGCCGGAGCTAAACCGCCAGAGCCCGAACCCGCGCAGGACCAGCGCGGTGCCCCCCAACCTGGTGCCGCTCGTGAACGGGGGCTTGCCCGCCGCGCACCCACTCAACGGCCGCCCGGCTCAGATGGGTCTGCCCGGCGCTCTGGTGGCGCCCGGGCCGGGCGAGCACGGCAAGCGGCCGGAGGAGCTGAAGGACAAGCACAGGCCGGACAGCCTGGGCCTGGCGGACATGTCGGACGGCCACAAGGACTGGATGGGGAAGGGCAAGACGGTGCGGGACCTGATGGCGCTGCACACGTTCGAGAGCAGGTTCAAGAAGGAGCACGCCGCCATGCAGCGGGTGATGGGCTACGAGGGCGCCACCTCCTCCAAAACGGGTAGGACGGCGCCGGCGATGCGTGTGTGACCAGGTGTGTGTGACCAGGTGTGTGTGTGTGTGTGTGTGTGACAAGGGGTGCGCGGCGCTTCCAGCTCCGCAGAGTGACACGGAAAACGGGAGCGAGCCCCGGAGCGTGTGTCAGCACTTTTGCGCGCCGCTGACTTGCTGCTGCTGATAACGTGCCGCTGCCGGCTGAGGTTTGGCAGAGGAGGCAGACATGGAAGCAGCGTTGCTCACACTCTCTCTGACTGTGTGTGTGTGTGTGTGTGTGTGTTGAGAAACTTCCTGTGTTTATTGGCAGAGCATCACGCTGGTGTGTGTGTGTGTGTGTGTGTGTGTAGACCAGGAATTCTGTATATTCTGAGGCCACGAGTGTGTTTATAGTCACTTTCTGATGACGCGGCCTTCGGAGGCGCCGTGTGGTGTGTTTCCGCCAGCGCGGTGACGTCCTCTCTCTCTCTCTCTCTCTCTCTCTCTGCGCCGCAGACAGGGGGAAGCACCCGCGGAGCATGAAGAGGAAGGCCTCCCCGGAGCCGGACGGCGAGGGCAGCGGCGCCCCCAAGATGAACGGCGGCGAGGGCCAGCCGTGGCTCCCGTCGCCCTCGGAGGTCCTGAAGATCCCCGCCGCCGCCCTGCCCGGCTTCTCGGCCGCTCCGCCGTCCACCATCTCGCCGCACTCCCGCACCACGCCCCCCGAGGCCGCCACGGCGCAGAACGGCCAGTCCCCCATCGCCGCGCTCATCCTCGCCACCGACAACGCCGGCGGCACCGGCTCGCCCAAGGACGCCAACCAGGTACACTCCACCACCGCCGGCGCGCGGCGGAACAGCGGCAGCCCCCTGTCGCCGTCCTCGGCTTCCCAGAGGAGGCTGACCCAGAGGGAGGGGCCGGCGGGCGCCAACCCCTCGGCGCCGCACGCGCCCGGCGGCATGGACCCCCACGCGGCGCTGCCGCCGCCGCCGCAGCAGCAGCCGCCGCCGCAGCAGAGCGCCCCGGACTCTTCGGTGCCGCCCGGCAGCGTGCCGCTGTGCTGCACCCTGTGCCACGAGCGGCTGGAGGACACGCACTTCGTCCAGTGCCCGTCGGTGGCGTCGCACAAGTTCTGCTTCCCCTGCTCCAGGGAGAGCATCAAGCAGCAGGGCGCCACCGGCGAGGTGTACTGCCCCAGCGGCGAGCGCTGCCCGCTGGTCGGATCCAACGTGCCCTGGGCCTTCATGCAGGGCGAGATAGCCACCATCTTGGCCGGGGACATCAAGGTAAAAAAAGAGCGGGACCCTTGAAGCGGCGGTCTTGAACTTTTTTTTGTTTTTGTTTTTGTTTTGTAACTCGACCACGGAAACGGCGGTGGGACTCAAAGTAACGCCGACCCGTCAGAATCATCCAACGAGCCCCCGAGGAAGTGACGGACATGTACATATTGGACACAAGGGAAGTGTATGCTTCGTAAACATGGCTGTATAATTTTTTTTTTTTTTTTTTGATTTTTTTTTTTCAATACATTGTGTTTCTATATTTTTTTGAAGCTAAAAG
>CAAKHG010042205.1:2500-13979 GCA_901007715.1 Dactylopterus volitans | reverse complement strand
AGGAAGCCGCCGCCTCCCTCAACACCCTGCCGGCCAGCACCGGCCCGCCGGACAAGAACGGCACCAACGCGCAGGCCTAGACCCCTCCCACTCCCGCCCCACCCTCCTCCTTCCTTTTTCTCCCCCTTCCGCCACCTTTCCTACTTTCCTTCCTTCCTTTCCTCCCTCCTTCCTTCTTTCCTTCCTTCCTCCCTTTCTCCCTTCCTTCCTTCCTTCCCTCCAGCAAGAGCAGTTCAGCCCGAGTGACTCGGCACGCTTAATTTATTTTATCATCTATTAAAGATCTAATATCGTAGTTTGAGACTGAAGACGAGAACGTAGAAACCAAATTGAATCAAATCCATCCTCCGTTTGCCGACGGCGGCGTGACTGAGCATCCGCGTTTATATGATCACATATGTATATTTTAATTGTTCCCTCTTTTCAATGTGATGGGTTTTTTTTTTACATGATAGATGTAGGCGCAAATATCCTGAGAGGGGGGAGGGGCGGAGTCAGAGCCCGACTCCTTACAACTCCGGTCTGCACCCAGGGCGACCGCGTGCTGCTGACCGTCTGACATCGGGCCCCCCGCAGATCCACCATCTTTGTTTTGGCGAGCGCCGCTCTCCAGCCGCGGCCATCCCAGCATGTCTGAGCGTCCTGGTGTCGGCGGCGGCGGCGCTGCTAAATAATGAGGTTGCAGAACTGAATCGGGACGGCAAAGTGAAGACTTTTCTGTCCTGGTTTCCTGTTTCCCGGATTCCTGAGTGCTCCGCGGGCGCCATGCCGCCACGTCTGGGCTCGTCCGGACTCGTCGGCGCGCTGATGCGTTCAGGGGAGGCTGGTTATTCTCGCGATGGGACAGACGGACCGGAGTTGTAACGAGCGGAGACTGGAGGCGTGTTTGGCGTCCTGTTGGCGTCTCGTTGGCGTCCTGTTGGCGTCTGGTTGGCGGCAGCGAGCGTTCGGGTGGCTTTGATTTAATTTCCTGTATTTCCAGGGGAGGTGTGGGGGGTACGTGATGTTGGCCGTGCGTGTGGTGGCGGCGGCGGCGAGGCCTCATTCCGGACCCGTGTGGCGGGGAACATATCTCACAGAATGTACAGTCAAAGATGATTTTTTTTCTCTGCAGCTGGATGTGAGGAGGTGCTGACGACGTGCGCGAGGCCTCTCGTTTCTGTCCATGTTTCACTCCATTCGAATAAAAAACCAGAGGAAAGTGTTGGTGTCTGAGTGCTTCTCTGCTTTCAGCGCTCAGGGACACGCCGCCGCCGCCGCCAATCAGTGGCCGGCGTGGGAGGCGGCGCTTTGTGGGCCGGCAGACGAGTGGCATTGAAACGTGGCCAGCTTTGATGTGTGGGCTGGTGCGTCTCTTAGCAACGCGAGCCCTTCACATCAGGACCCGCGGCGTCTCCACGGCGCCGTTTTGAAGGTTGGTCATGATAATTCGGCTGCGGAGGCGTTCTGAATCAAACTCGCAGAGGAAGGTGAGAAATTAAATGTAGGCGTGAAAGCAGTCAGGCGAAGGAAATTCACAAAAAATTAGCTTCCAATCAAACAGGTGACTGAGCAGCGGCGCCCCCTGCTGGCCATGTTTCAGGAGCGTTTTTAAAATAAGTGGTCTGAAGTTTTGACCTGGACTTGACCCTGGTCTGAAGTAGTCTAGGGCCCACATGCACGCGGATAAACGGATCATCGTCGGATGAAGGTTCATGATATTCCCATCATCTAACGCGGTGTCCTCTGCGTACGGCGGCTCCGGTGAGCATGTGCAGATCCGATTGGTGCAGCTGTCCTGCTCCTTCTACCATATTCTACATATCCTATTCTGCCACAGCCCAGAATGGACAAACCAAACGCTGATGCTTTTATTTTGAAGTGGGCACATCGTCAGACCACAGCGGCGGCGCATCAAAGCTCAGTTGCAGTTCGGAGTTCCTGTGTCGCCTCATCCCAGCTCCTGATGGGGCGGGACAGGAAACGGCGGCGTTGCCGGTAGCAGGTAAATGCTTAAGTTAAAAAAAAAAAAACCACTTTCCATATAAACTTAAAGTGGATCCATAATTTCTACTGTGTGTGTGCGTGTGTGTGTGTGTGTGTGTGTAGATGTAGACAGGAAACGGGAGGCGTTGAATATTTTCTGGTTTATTTGACTTAACAGAAACCATACAGGCGTGACGCGTGACCGGAGCAAAGATGGCGGCGGGAGTGGCTTCTTCCATTGAACCTCACTGCGGTGATTAGTGTGAACTGCTCCTTTAAAATGGCGGGTTCGAGGCAGGGGGGCGTGGCGGCGGCTTAAAGTGACACGTGGTGCCATCAGTGGATGTGTAATAAAAAAAGACATTTTCAAAATAAACAGTTACAATCATGAAATAAATATTACAATCGTAGCGTGACGGTAACTCTGCCCTTCAAATTAAAAGCACGAGCGAGTGGCGTGTGACTCGGTCTTTGGCTTCGCTGGTGTCACGAGTCTCATCCCGGCGGCTGATCAGGACACTTTTTAGAATATCGGTTTCATAAATGTTTGCTTCTTTGTCGCCATGGAAACCAAGGAATTCGACGATTACATTCAGGTCGCTTGGCTCATCACGTTCCTGTAAACTCAGTGTTTTGGTCCCTTCAGGCTCCTGTGATGGCTGCATCGCTGGTTACCATGGCGACCGAGCCAACTGTGGAGTAAAAGAGCTTTATGACGCCAGTTGAACCCAAAGACTGATGCTAACATGCTAATGTAGCTCTATGAAACAGACCCCCGCAGGACTAAACTACACATGGACGACGGTGACCATGACGACGATGACGATGATGATGACAGCGACGACGAAGACGAAGACTTGCAAGCGGTGGTGGTTATAAGTGCAGCGCAGGTCGAGTGGGAGCATCAGTGCATCACTTAAGGTTAGTCAGAGTAAAGGGTTCATCAGCGCCGGCCTCCAGCAGACATCCAGTGACGTGATTGGTTAGTTTGGAGCGCGTGTTTGCTGACCCTACGGGCGCTTTTCATCACGCTAACTGGCCAGGAGGACAAGCCGCCACGTGAGAAATCCTTGTTTCCATAGCGACGTCCGCGTAGGACGCACCCGTGCTTCCTGGTCTCCTCCACAAGACTCCTCCGAGTGCATTATGGGATTGGAAGAACCTCCATGATGGCGGCAGCGGTGGCGTGAGGAGGTGTCAGCTAGCGTGATGAGAAGCAGCCCATTTTCCACACTGTTCCTCCTCCACGGCGGCAGGAAGAACGTCATCAAGTCAAGCAGCGTCGGGGATGATGTCACTTCCTGTTAGAAAAGGGAGGCTTTCTTCTTGAGTTCATTCCGTCTCCATAGCGACAGGCGGTCGAAGTCGGCCATCGGCATCCCGAACACCTGCTGGAACTCCTCCGGGGACAGGTGCCTCTGCAACGGCGGAGAGCCAATCACCTGACACGTTTCACTACAACGCGGCTGAACTGCTGAATGACCACGCCCACATCCTCACCTCCAGCCGAGTGCGGTCCACGCCCGGCGGCAGCTTGCAGCGCCCTCTGTGGGTCACAATCAGCGCCTCATAGGGGTAAACCTGAGCACAGGCACGCACCAGTCACACAGCCGCAAGAGATGACCTGACGCTAACGGCATGGTAACATGTCGCTAACGCCATGGTAACATGACACTGATGCTAACGCCACGTTAACATGGTGCTAACGCCATGGTAACATGAGGATAACACAATGGTAACAGGTCGCTAACGCCATGGTACCATGACGCTCACGCCATGGTAACATGTCGCTGACGCCATGGTAACATGTCGCTAACGCCATGGTACCATGACGCTCACGCCATGGTAACAGGTCGCTGACGCCATGGTAACATGTCGCTAACGCCATGGTAACATGACGCTAACGCCATGGTAACATGTCGCCGTAGGTGCTGTCGTTTGTCTTCTGATCACTTGACATCTGTAATTTTCAAACACTCGTGGTTCCTCAGACGTGCAGCAGCAGCAGCATCTCACCTTCTGCTCCAGGATGCTCGGCAGCGAGTTTCCTCGGTCCATCCTGTCCCTCCGCGGCTCGCCATTCTGCGACACACACACACACACACACACACACACACACACACACGCGCGTACCCACATATGCAGGCACATACAGCATGAACAATATTTCTGTGCAGCCTGGTAGATGAACAGGATGTGTAATACGCCACATAGCGGTGATGTTGAGTTGCAGAGTGGGTGGAGTCACGCTGATGTAACGCACACACGCATGCACACACACACACACACACACACACACACACAGGCACGCACACAGACGCTCACCTGCACAGCTGTGAAGACACAAACAGAGAGGGAGAGCGAATGGTGTTTGTATATGTTAGTGTCAGATTAGCTAAACGTTAGCATAGATGGCTAATGTCCGTTGAATATATTTCCCCAAACAATTATTAAGAACTAATAACTAATTAGTACAAAGTGATTGTTTCCTCCATTTTGACCAAACACTCAGCCTGCATCTCACTTGATGGCAAAAAAAGTCAAACTTCACTTCCACTTCAGCTAATTTCTACTTGATGTTAAACCCCACCTGATGGTCCGTGGTCGGCGGCGGTGGAGAACTCTGCAGACTGCATCTGCAAACACAAACGACATCCTCGTTACTGGGCGTGGCGTCCGACCACCGCTGACTGAGGTGGGCGGGGCCTCGATGCAGCGGCTCCATTTCCTGATCGCAACATACACCAAACTAAGATGGCGGCATCAGTGTGAGAGATTTTTTTGGCTTCAATTCGTGTCATCTATGGCTCCATCTAAGCCCCGCCCACCTCAGTTGACCATTGGGAACTTATTTTCGATGATGTTCTAGAAAGTCAGTGTTCCGCGTCCTCTCCACTCTCTCATGTAGGATTCCTAAACAGACGTCTGTAAACGCCTCCACCACTTCCTGGATGTCACTCAGGGCAGCTGTCAGTCATGAGGCCACGCCCCCTTGTATAGCATCAAATTTAAACCAAACTTGTCAGAAACACCTGAAATGGCAGAAACCATCTTTGAGAGAAAAATGAGTCCCGCCCACTAACATGGAGGAGGCGGGGTTTATCAGCTATACTGTAACGAGCCACCAGGGGGAGATAGAGGTTTTGGGCTTCACTATTGAGCAGCTGTCAGACTTTTAGTTTATATACAGTAAATGTATTTGGCTAATTTCTAACTAACTTAACAGCTTCCAGGTCTGTGATTGGACAAACTCACTCTGGTCAAGCCGGAACCCGAACGTGACGGAGACTTGGACACACTCGTAGACAGACCTGCCGGTGGAAGACAGAAGAAGAAGAAGAGTGAGAGGGCCTGTGAGAAGAACACTGGTGGACAACAGATGTGGCGGCGGCGGCGGCGGCGGCGGCGGCGGCGGCGGCAGGAAGTCCTACTGGCGCTCATGTGTGTTCTGTCCGGCAGCGACTGCGTCTTCCTGCGGAAGTGGACGGCCTTCTGCTTCTCCTCCTTCAGGATGAGGCGGCCCAGGTTGGACTGGATCTGCACACACAGTCACACACAGTCACACACAGTCACACACAGTCACACACAGTCAGCCCCGCGGCCGCGCCGCACCCGAACGCACCGCGCGCCACAGCTTCTATGTTCCGCCCTACAGATATGACAACATAATTCTTTCAGAATAAAACCACTTTCTGTCTGAGTCACAAAATATGAGATGTTTTTGATCAGTTGGCCTTTCTGCATTGAAATAATTAAAAATATTTAAAAAAAATTAAAAAATTAAAATTCAAAATATTTAAAAATATATATCTGTTTATGCGTCGTGAGAAATCATAAATGATCTGTCAGGAGGAGCAGATGTCTGCTAGTATGTAATATAAACGGAGGTTCTGACAGCAGGAAACATCATTATCAGCTATTTAAAATGTAAATGAACTGATGACTCAAACTTCAGTCAGTTCAGAAAGCATGAATCTAATTTGATGACTAAGCTGGCTAAGCCCCTCCCCCTGGTCACTGGCTAAGCCCCTCCCCCTGGTCACTGGCTAAGCCCCTCCCCCTGGTCACTGGCTAAGCCCCTCCCCCTGGTCACTGGCTAAGCCCCTCCCCGTGGTCACTGGCTAAGCCCCTCCCCGTGGTCACTGGCTAAGCCCCTCCCCGTGGTCACTGGCTAAGCTCCTCCCCCTGGTCACTGACTAAGCCTCTCCCCCTGGTCACTGGCTAAGCCCCTCCCCCTTGTCACTGGCTAAGCCCCTCCCCCTGGTCACTGGCTAAGCCCCTCCTCCTGGCCGCTGGCTAAGCCCCTCCTCCTGGCCAATCACAGGAGTGCCCGCCCCCTGCCTTGGCTGTAGTTGTTTCTTCGTGTGCGACAGTTTTGAATATTCAGGCTGTTACGACTGTTACGATGTTTGTAATGCGAGCACAGGTGAAGGTGACCGCTCGCCGTCTGATTGGACGCTGATTGGAGTCTGGGTGTGGTAGCAGGAAGAAGGCGGAGCTCCAGCGGCGGGGGGGGGGGGGCGTCACCTTCTCCAGCTCCTGCAGCGTCGCGGCTTCGTCGGTCAGGTCCTCAAACTCCTCCTCCTCCTCCAGCCTCTTCTTCTTCCACTCGATCTCTGCAGGAGCACCTCTGACCGTTAGTGTGTGTGTGTGTGTGTGTGTGAGAGCGCGCGTGTGTGTGTGAGAGCGTGCGCGTGTGCGTGTTACCCATGGCGGCCAGTGATGGGGGGCAGGGCCAGTACTCGGTCTCGATCTTGGACGGCTGACTCGGGTCTGGCGGCTGAGCCGCCGGGAACTTGGCGGACTGGATGACGCCGCTGCCGTCGGCGGGTTTCTGACCGTCTGCGGGGTGAAAACATGGCGCCGCTCGGTGAGCAAGGAGGAGACGTGTGCGGTCACCATGACAACCACCAATCACCGCTCACCTTGCTTGTAGATGGGAGGTTTCCTGTAGATGTTGCTTCCATTATCTGAAAAAACAGCAGCGTCAGGTTGAGTTTAGTCGTACGGAAGCTCGCAGCTGCCAAGATTCAAATCGTTATTATTGTTATTGTTGTCCTTTTTAATATTAATATCATTATTATAATCTTTGTAGCGTCTGAGGAAGTGTGTGTGTGTGTGTGTGTGTGTGTGTGTGTGTGTGTGTGTGTGTGTGTCCACCTGGTCTGTGGAAATGCTGCAGGCTGGTGCTGATCTTGCGTCCCGCCTGCAGTTGCAGCGTGGAGCCACCGGGGGAGCCACTCTCGCTTTCTGCTCGGCGTCCCTTCACCTGAAAACGCACGCAAACGTGATCAGAGTCGCTCGCCGCCGCCCGTCACCGCTGTGACCGCTGGTGGCGCCGTGGAGCAGCGCCGACCGCGACTCAGCAGACGCTGCGATGGCGGCGCCGCCCCCCAGGAGCAGCCAATGGGAGCAGCTCTCTCTGAGAGACGCAGTGACATTTCACTGATTTGTGAGGTCGTGTCCGCTTCTTCAGCCCGGTCACCATGACGACCGGGAAACATCAGCATGTTCAACAGAGCCGTTCTCTGTTCTCGGACATTGAATCCCACATTTCAGGAGTGAAGACGCGGGGCGGCGGCGGCGGCGGCCGTGACCTCGCGGTGATGTAACAGGTGGCCGGGTGACATCATCAGTCACTTTAACCTCTTTTGAAAAGCTCCTTTATTATTCGGCCGGCTGTTTTTCATCCGTCGGCGAGTCCGATGAGTTTGAGGACGGCGCTCTCATGCACGAGCACGCCTGAACGCCCCTCGGAGGACGGAGCTGGCAAACGTGACCTGCTCACAGCGAGGCACGCGAGCCAGGCGGCGGCCGGCCAGCTCGCCGTCTCCACCTCCATGTTGGAGGAGGGCGAGGTTCTAGCCAGGAAGAAGGAGGAGGAGGAGACGCTAGCAGCTAGCTAGCAGCAAGGAGGCAGGCGCAGGAAGTGACACGGCCAAACGACACCAACGTCCAGCAGCTTTCCTCTGGGGCGTTTGCCTCGCTAGCTTAGCGCACGGTCTCCTGTGTGCCGCTGAGGGAAAAGGTCTGTTAGCATCGTAGCATCATCATTAGCAGCAGCGTTAGCGTCTCTTACCTCGGTTAGCATGGTGGGAGACGCAGGAGGCGGAGACAGCGAGCGCTGCGGAGCACACAAACACAGTCGTTAATCGGCACGCCTTCAAATGAAAGATGACACGTCATCATCATCATCATCATCATCATCATGGTTGAAGTGCTGCTGCTGCTGTTTTCCTCACTGTCATGGCTGCCAGCTAGTTTAGAACTAGCTTAGCACCGCCGCTAATCAGGCAGTGATGTTGTCATACTGACTTGCATCAGTGATGGCGACGCTATGCTACTTCATGCTACGCTAACAACTGCTGTTGATCTGGAATCTGACCGGCTGTGACTGACGTCTCACAGACCAGATGTCCCACGAATAACTGAGAGAACTAAATCCACAAACAGCAAATTGGTAACAAAAATAACGTTTGGTTAGTTCCTGCCCAAATTATTAATTAGATTATTTATTAATTAGGTAAATCAATTAACTAATAATTCTTATGTATTCATCCATGTTTGTTTGTTTGCTTGTTTGCTAGCCTAATAGCTTGTTGGCATGATAACTTGCTAGCAGGGTAAAGTGTTAGCATGATAACCTCAGTGGCGTCTGTAGATGGCGCCGCCCCGTCAGTGGTTTCAGGTTGACTGGTGACTGGCGGCATCATGGCGGAGTGACCCGGGGGGGTGACCCGGGGTCAGTGACCCGGGGGGTCAGACCCGCCGGGGGGTGTGACCCGAGGGGGGAGACCCGCCGGGGGGTGTGACCCGCCGGGGGGTCAGACCCGCTGGGGGGTGTGACCCGAGGGGTGAGACACGCCGGGGGGTGAGACCCGCCGGGGGTTGTGACCCGAGGGGGGGAGACCTGCCGGGGGGTGAGACCCGCCGGGGGGTGTGACCCGCTGGGGGGTGTGACCCGAGGGGTGAGACACGCCGGGGGTGGAGACACGCCGGGGGGTGAGACACGCCGGGGGGTGAGACCCGCCGGGGGGTGAGACCCGGGGGGTCGGGGGACTCACCTCTCTGCGAGGCGGGTCGAGCGGCGAGAAGCTCAGGTGGGGCTGGTAGGTCATCAGGTCGGGTCTCTCCACCTGCAGGATGGCTTTGTCCCGGGGCAGAGCTGCCAGGTCTCTGTAGCCCACCACCTGGTCGTCCACGCGCGCCTGAACGCCACACAGACAGCAGGTGAGCCAGCGCGCACTGAGGACACTCGTGTCTCTGAGCAGAGGCGGACTTTACCGTGATGGCGGTGGCAGGAGAACCCGGCGTGCTGGCGCCTCGGGAGGACGGCAGGTTGACCGGCGTGACCCGACCCTCCACCTGCCACACAAGCGCCGTCATTCCCACCAGCCCCTTAAATGACCGTAACATGGCGGCCACGTGGCTCCTCCCCCTTTTTCATACGACTGAATACAACATGGCTCCTGATTGACAGCCGAAAGATTACCGACGTCGCAAATCCTACTTGTAGCCCCGCCTCTTCAAGTCAGCTCAGTGGGCAGAGTGTGTGTGTGTGTGTGTGTGTGTGTGTGTGTGTGTGTGTGTGTGTGTGTGTGTGTGTGTGTGTGTGTGTGTGTGTGTGTGTGAGATTACCTTCTGCATGACTGTTCTGGAACCTTCCTCCTGGTGGCTGTGAAATCACCTGGAGAAAAACAAGCAGCCGTTATTTGTCATCTGGCCACCGGGTGGCGTGGTGAAGCTTCCTGTGCTGGTCACGGCGCCAGCTGATTGGACGACCATGGTGACATCATCACCGTGTGGGCAGGTTCCCACTCATTTTTATTATTATTATTACTGACTGTTGCTATAAACTAGGTGAGGCAGCCGTCACCGGTTCACCGGTTCACCGGTTCACCCGCTCCTTGGAGCAAACCTCTAACCAGCCAATCATCAGAGAGTCTGATGCATCAAGATCCGGAAGAGAGTGAAATTACCCATCAGCCACTGCGTCTCTCTGAGCGCTAAAAACGAGTGGAGCTCACGCACGAATTTATGTTATTGAATAATAGTTCATGATTCAAATACTCCATCTCCATGGAAACAAGCCACTGTTGACATTGCAACTAGCAAGGTAAGCTAACGTCTGTTCAGCTAGCATGGCCACAGGACTCCAAACATGCTGGATTCATGAGTTCTTAAAGCTAACGTTGTAACGTTGTCACTGCAGCCGCAGCTAGCCATGGCCGATGTGATTGGAGGCATTTAGCAGATTTAGCAGTACCGGTTCAGTCCGGTTCAGCATGTTACACATTAGAACTCCTGATCTGGTTCGTTTCTGGTTTGGTTCGATGGCTGCATCAGCTACAAAAGTAGCGTGATATCATCTCAGCTTGAAGGGTCGATTCTATCAACCAATCAGTGAACTGCAGTATCTCTCTCTCCGCCCCTTTAGATGCTGGACCCGGGTGAAGGGTCGCCAGAACCAGGACGGGCCGAATCCTCTGGTACCGTCCGCGACTTTACAACATTCTAAAGTGAAAATGATGTGGGAACGCAGAGCGGCGAAGTTCGAGATGGGAACTAGCGCCATCATCAGGTCACCAGCATGCACGCGCGCACGTTCCTCGCGTTCAGGCTGCTCGAGAGACGTTAGCATACGACATGCTAACGCGCGGTGAACCTCCGAGCTGCTGCGTTTGAGTTCCTGTCGTAGCTGCATGACGAAGCAGCTCCTGTTTGCCTACAGCGACGGAGATGCGGCCATGAAGCTAGCAGCTTCTGGTCTGGTATGCTAAGCTATGCTAAGCTAAGCTATGCTACGTAATGGCCACGCAGGGTAACGTTTTCATCATCAGTGACGCGCTGCTGATCAACTTCCTCCTTCTGAGTTGTGTTCAGGCTCCTCAGACCGCCCCAGGCTCCGCCTCCCTCGGGCACCAGCGATGGCGACGTGGGCGGGGCGTAGAGCCGCGCTGCCAATCAGACGCAGGCATAATGAAGACTTCCTCAGGGACGGAGGTGGCGGGGGGAGGGCGACCTCAGAGGAAACACACACACACACACACACACACACACCCGCCTCGCCTTCCATCAGCCTCCCTCCTCCTCCGCCACCCCTCCCCTCCCTGTTTATCAGCTCGCCCAGCCGGGCCGACGCCCAGCCTCGCGGGCCCCGCCTTGGTTACCCTCCTCCCATCGGATCCACCCTCTCCCACCGCCGACCTCAGCTCAGCTGGCTCCCGGCTCAGGTGAGGCCGCGCCGCCATTGGCTGACTCTCAGCGTGGCTGAATGTTTGAATGCGGCGGCGGCGGCGGCGGCCCTGACCGCCGCCCCATAGTCTTATCAGCACCAGAGCTTTTAACGGTCAGACCAGCTGGGTGTGTGTGTGTGTGAGGGCCATTAGTGCAAACACACACACACACACACACACACACACCACCAGAACCATCCTGCAGCGTTACAGGACCTGAAGACACATGAAATATGAAAATCTTGGCGCATGCGTCCGTCGCTGTGAGGCTCCTCCCC
>CAAKHG010042204.1:4089-19002 GCA_901007715.1 Dactylopterus volitans | reverse complement strand
CCACATCATGCTTTCTCTGCCACCGCTTGGCTGCTTGGGGCCCGCCGGCACCGAGTCGCGTGGATCCATTCTGCTCTGCCCTCGACCTTTACTGCCGTTCAGGTCACCAACAGCACCTGGTAGGGACCTTTTCCAAGGATCTTATCAGTACATAATCACCACACTGAGACGGATGAATTGGATCCTCGGAGGGTCTCGGGAGCCGGTCCGACACCTGTACATGAAATTTCCTCAAAATTTCAGTCAGGCGTTTCACGTACTCAGTCATGTAATCATCAGTCCATAATAGGGTGACCTTGTGTGGGGTCAAAGGTACACTAGCCCCTGTGGGCATAGGCCGGCCCATCAAAACCTCATGAGGACTCAGCCCGGTTGTGGCATTTGGTGCACTACGAATTGAATACAGCACAATCGGGGCGGGG
The DNA here is from genome assembly GCA_901007715.1 of Dactylopterus volitans. NCBI lineage: Eukaryota > Metazoa > Chordata > Actinopteri > Syngnathiformes > Dactylopteridae > Dactylopterus > Dactylopterus volitans. The sequence continues at coordinate 18,580 of CAAKHG010042204.1, read as the reverse complement.
GGATCAGGCCATTTCAGCCCTGTTGTCATCATGGTTTGGGCTGGTTTTTCTTTGATGGTGGAGTTCATTCCTTCCACCTGTCCTGAGCTCTGTGGATGATATGGAACATGCAATTTCCACTGAAATCCAAGAACTGCTGCCAGGCTCTGAGTTATCTTAGCAACAAAAGCTGGACCTCTGTCACTATTTATCCCCGCTGGTGCCCCAAACCGCGGGATGAGTTCTTTCATCAGGCACTTCACAACAGTTTTCGCATCCTCTTTTCTTGTCGGGTATGCTTCCACCCATTTAGAAAACATATCAGTGATTACCAACGCGTGTTTGTAGCCTTGACAGCTGGGCATATGTACAAAATCAATTTGCATATTTACAAAAGGACCCGGTGGTGGCGGCAGATGATCATGCTTAACAGTATTTCCAGTCCGCCTGGTTTGCTGACATATCGCACATGTATCCACCAGTGTTTGTGTAATACCGCCTCAAACCACTGCGATCGAATGATTTCATTTATCCCCCCTTTTCCAACATGAGTTGGGCCATGCACAACACGAGCCAAAACATGAAGGAGAGACCGAGGACAAACAGGTCCACCATCGGGGTGGAGCCATAAGCCAGACTCCTGTTGAACACAACCTTTTTTAACCCAAAGTTTCTTTTCCTCACCATCAGCACAGTTTTGCAACGCTGCTACATCGTCAAAGGACGGCAGAACCGTGGGGTCAGAAGGTGGAACTGAGACACATTGATGCACCACAGAAAGAAGGGAACTGGCTGCTTCTTTAGCTGCAGCATCAGCTCGCGCATTTCCAAGAGAAACGGCATCAGAACCAGAAGTGTGTGCTTCACATTTCACAATGGCCAATTGTTTAGGCAACAAGACGGCATCAAGCAAATCTCTGATCAGCTGGTGATGTTTGATTAGCTTTCCACGAGATGTTAAGAAACCTCTCTGTCGCCAAATCTGAGCAACATCATGCTGCTCCAAAAGCATAAGGAGAGTCTGTGCAGATTGTGGCAACCTTGTCCTTGGCGAGAGTGCAGGCTCTGATGAGAGCATGCAGCTCAGCAGCCAATGTGAGGATTCTCTCATACAGTTGGTTTCTATTGTAGAGCCCAGACGAGATTAGTCAGCACAGACTAGACAATAACTGACCTTGACCAGTATCTCCTACAGTGGTGTCTGTCTGTCTGGCTGCATATTAGGACACTTTGACACCAGCTCACAGCTGCAAAGAGATGCTACATAGAGGAGAAGGTCAATTCTCTCTCGCTTGTAACCTAGTAAGACTGCCGTTGGGATTTTATATCGCAGAGTTTGCTTGACTAAAATGATTTTGAATCTTAAGTTTGGGCTCCTTTTTCCGTTGAGCTGCAGACTGATGTCATTTGCATTAAACGTCACTCCGTCGTCACCGTTTTCTTTATGTCGCATTTCTGTCATTCACAGCTGACCAGACGGCTTCCGCCAATCAAAGAGGCAAAGCCGCGCCTGCAGAAGCTCTTCCGGGACTTCTGGCTATACTCTGTGGTCATGGGATTTGCGGTGGAAGGATCAGGTGAGGTGGACAGCAGTGTGAGATGTTCACCCTCCTCGAGTGTGGAGATGAGCTGATGTTCAGGTTGTCGGCGCTGCCTTCACTGCCTTGATGTCCCGCATGTAAATCCTACAACCCTCATCCCTACTCTGCTCAGGTCATCGGAAGAAGACACTGTGATGTTGTGGGACTGTACCTTTACCTTTTTAGGTTTAGTATCCAAGCAGAAGTGGCACTCATGAGTGGCTGCTCACAGATGGAAATCTGGCATGTTACCATAGCAACGCAGCAGCGACATGGTTGGATATGCAGCAGTGTGGATGTGTGTGTGGTTGCAGGACTCTGGCCGGAGGAGTGGTATGAGGGAGTCTGTGAGATCGCCACCAAGTCTCCTCTGCTCACCTTCCCCAGTGGAGAACCTCTCCGCTCTGAGCTGCAGTACAACTCTGCCCTGAAGAACGACACCGTCACTCCGGTGGTGCTCTCGTGAAGATCCTCACGTTCAGCTAAGTGATTCTCGCTCGCGCCGGTATTAATCTCTAAACTTCCTGCCTCCAGGCTGAGCTGAGTGAGCTGCGGGCGACCATCAGCAATCTCCTGGACCCGCCTCCTGAAGGATCTGCCCTCATCAATAAGCTTGACTTTGCCATGTCCACGTACCTGCTCTCGGTCTACAGATTAGAGTACATGAGGTCAGCTCCGATACACGCTCAGCTCCTTCGATTAAGTTCAAGCAGCTCATGAAGGTTCTCTTGGCTTCCTTCAGGATGCTGCGGTCCAATGATCCTGACAGGTTCCAGGTCATGTTCCGCTACTTTGAAGACAAAGCCATCCAGAAAGACAAGTCTGGTGAGGAGCCCCCTCTTCACATGTCTGCACGTCCTGGTCTTCATGCTGTGTAATGTGTCTGTTCGTATTCCTCTCATATTCCTTCCTTTATCTTCTCAGGCATGATGCAGTGTATCATCTGTGTTGGCGATAAGGTTTTTGATGTCTTCCTCCAGATGATGGCGGAGAAGGTCGGTGTCACTTTGGTGAAAGGAACCATTGGCTGAGTTCAGCGGGACGTCTCGTGAACGTTTCATTCTTCGGCATCGATCTTTAACTATCGCTGCACGTTTTTGATTTGTTTTAGCCGAAGACCAAAGAGCATGAGGAGGAGCTGGAGCGCCACGCCCAGTTCTTACTGATCAACTTTAACCACAACCACAAGAGGATCCGCAGGGTGGCCGACAAATATCTGTCCGGTTTGGCTGAGACGTAAGTGACGATGCCGCCATGTGGGTCTGAGCACTTTAAAGACTTCCTACATGATTTCACTTTTCCGGCTTCTTTTGCCAGATTCCCACATCTGCTTTGGAGCGGCCGTGTGCTGAAGACCATGTTGGACATCTTGCAGACGCTCTCTCTCTCGCTAAGCGCCGTAAGCATCAGTGGAGGCCTTGTTTCTTCTCAGTTTGGTCCTCGTGATGAACATGTAACGTTTGCTTCAAGATTTGGTTGCAGCTGATTTCTTCTGCATTTGCTCAGGACATCCACAAGGACCAGCCGTACTACGACATTCCCGACACTCCCTACAGGATCACCGTTCCTGACACCTACGAGGCCCGAGAGGTGAGTTTGGCCTGTCATTATAAACATGTCCACAAGAGGGCAGCACGGTATCATCGTCTCGCAGGACAGTGGAGGCCTCTCTCCTGTTACTTCTTCAGTGGAATGATCTAGCGTGGTTGAGGGTTACAGGTGTTTTGTTTTACATAAAAGTGCATCAAGAGAAGTCTGAGTCTCGTGCGTCATAAGTGACAGTTACGTCCTGATCTCCTCTCAGAGCATCGTGAAGGACTTTGCTGCTCGCTGCGGTGAGATCCTGAAGGAAGCGATGAAATGGGCCCCTTCAGTCACAAAGTCCCATTTACAGGTCGGTGTCTTTGCCTTCTCGTTGACTCAGAAGTTCCCATTTCCTCCTCGACAGCAGAGACGAGAAGAAATGAAGCTGGATTAAAGCGTGAAATTAATAACTGTCATGAACCAGACCCTCATAGAGGCTTTCTGTTGAAGCTGAGATTTTCCAATTTTAATTCAAACGCATCAATGGCATCGCAACGTTGATGGAACCAGTGACCTAATGACCCTTGGTGTGTGGCCCCGCCCGCCCACCCTCCTCTCTCACCTGTGGCGTGTTGTGCAGGAGTATCTGAACAAGCACCAGAACTGGGTGTCGGGCCTGTCCCAGCACACGGGCCTGGCCATGGCCACCGAGAGCATCCTGCACTTCGCAGGCTACAACAGACAGAGCACCACACTCGGCGTGAGTGGCACACACACACACACACACGCCCGCGCGCCCACACCACACACACACACACACGCAGCATATGGATGCCTCAGGTTGCTGCTTTTCTCCTCACATGTGAACCTTCTCACTCTGTCCACATCTAGTTCAGATGAAACTAGACTTCATAAACCGGATCACAGCATCAGGTTTTCACTTCATGAATATTGTGACGTAAAGGTCGCGATAGTGATATGATAAAGATCTCTGGAAAAAAACAATGTCTGATAAGTTGATCTTTAACTTATTTCGATGTGTGTTCTGTTTGTTTTGTTAATGACATTCAAAAAAATATGAATCTGGAGAAGGAGGTCACAACTGTGTAGATGCTGGCAAAGAGAAGCGTAACACTTGATTTAAAAGGCATTTCCACTCTACGTCCATATGTGTAACAGCACGATATTCATTTTTTAAATACGACCATGAATCTGATGTTTTGCGACACTCCTGATCTGCCTGAGACGTAGTGGAGACACAACATCAGAATCACAGCGCAGAGAGGTCGGAGATGGCGGCCTGTGAGGGACACGTTCACATGTCTGAAGTGAAGCAGCACCTTTGTGATCAAACGCTCATCGATCGGACGCTTATCAATAACCTCAGTGGCTTTTAACGCACCTGTCATATTGGCCGGCGGCTCAAAGCACCGGAGGCTTCTTAAGTGTGAGCAGAAGCTTCTCGCTGTTGTCTCGTGTTGCCATGTGTGCATGTGCACTTGTGTGTGTGTGTGAGTGAGACGACGTTCTGCTCGCCGTGTGTGTTCTCAGGCTTGCGTTCTGCTGTATCTGTCTCTTCATTTGCTTCGTGTTTTGTGTTTTGTCTATTAAACCGCATCGACCTGGTTGCTCGGCTGGTTTACGGATTTGCCGGTTACCTGGTTACTTACCTGCAATGGACGGGTGGGTTGGTTGGCTGGCCGGTGGCCCGTTTGGCTAACTGGCCACGCTGGTGCTCTCCTCCACCATGTGGCCAACCGTAGGCTGCTTTCCCTCAGGTTGGTCTGAACACTGAATAAGAAGGGCGGGGCTGAGGCTCCACGCAGCCGCAGGCCGCTCCGGTTCTAAGAGTTCTCCAACTGTGCTTCCTGCAGACCACCCAGCTGACAGAGAGACCCGCATGTGTGAAGAAGGACTACTCCAACTTCATGGCGTCGCTCAACCTGCGCAATCGCTACACTGGAGAGGTAGGATGGGTTCTCAGATGAGGCCATAAAGGAAGGGAAGCAAGTGAACGTAGATGGACAGCAGCAGCCAATAGCAGCTCAGCGTGGTTATCGAGGCTGTTTCTCTGATCTCCAGGTGGCTGGTATGATACAGTTCTCTGAGGCCACGCACAGCCAGTCGGACCTCAACAAGCTGATGGTCCATCAGATGACCAGTGCGCTGGACAGGAAGGATCCGGAGGCCTTCACTCAGACCATGTTCAAGATGGCGGCCTTGCTGATCACCACCAAAAGTGAGTCCTTGCTCATTTTCCTGAGCTCTATCATCTCCTCTGTTATGAGTGTGTGCTAATATGGGATGACTGAATCTCTGCTGGTTCATCTGTCAGACTGCGATCCTCAGCTCCTGCATCATCTGTGCTGGTCTCCTCTGAAGATGTTTACTGAGCACGGTATGGAAACCGCCATCGCTTGCTGGGAGTGGCTCCTGGCTGCTCACAATGGCTTGGAAGTGCCGGTACGTGCCAGCTTTTTAGGAATCCTGTGCTGGATACCTTGATTCGCTGAGTAGCTCAGACCCGGAAGCATAAATCCAGTGATTATCCTCATGTTTCCTCTCTGCAAGTTCATGCGTGAGATGGCAGGAGCCTGGCAGATGACGGTGGAGCTGAAGATGGGTTTGTTCTCAGAGGCCAAGGTGGAAGCTGGTCCTCTGGCCGTCTCAGAGGAGAGCCAGCCGGCGCCCTGCGACCCGGACGTCATCCCTCACTTCCTGTGGATAGAGGTCAGCCACACAAACCACACACGCGCGCCCCTGTGTGTGTGTGTGTGTGTGTGTATTGTGGTTCATCGCCTCCTGTTGTTGTGACGCTTCGGGCTGATTGAACACTGATTTTTATGTCAAACATTTTTTGTCAGTTTATCAATTATTGTCGGAGCTGCCCGACGTCGCCCGTCTTCATCTCAGTGTTCTCCTCCCCCAGTTTCTGGTGCAGAGGTTCGAGATAGCCAAGTACAGCAGTGCCGACCAGGTGGAGATCTTCACCACCATTCTGCAGAGGTCCTTGTCTCTGAGTGTCGGCGGAGCCAAGAGCAACTTAAACACTCATGTTGCTGCCATCGGACCCAGATTCAGGTGTCATGTCTTTAGAGGTGCCAGTGATTGAATCCTAAATGTTTCGTTCATCAGCTTACAAACATGACATCTGCACTTCATTGCAGACTTCTGACTCTGGGCCTGACTCTCCTGCATGCTGACGTGGTGACGAATGCCACCATCAGAAACGTCCTGCGAGAGAAGATCTACTCCACCGCCTTTGACTACTTCAGGTGGGAGGAATTCAGATCTGCAGCATTGGCAGAGAAGAAGACTGGGCTTGAAGTAACATGTTGGTTTTTCTGTCTGCAGCGTCAGTCCCAAGTTCCCCACTCAGACGGACAAGCGGCTGCGAGAGGACATCAGCATCATGATCAAGTTCTACGCCAGCCTGCAGTCCGACAAGAAGTATCTGGCCGCTAATCAGCTGGTCCCTCCAGGTACATCACAGGAGCATCCATCCTTTCGAGGTCTTCTTCTTCCTTCATCATCTTCTTTCTTTTTCTTCATCATCTTCGTAATTTTTTCTGTTCCTCTGCTTCTTCTTCCTTCTTCTTCCACCTCTTCTTCTTCTTCCTTCTTCAACATCTTCTTTCTTCTCCTTTGTTGAATTTCTTCTTATTTTTTCTCCATTTTCTTTTTGAGTTTCTTATGCTTGAACTTCCTCGTAGTCGTCTTCTTGAGCTTCTGGTTTCTTTTTGATCTTGGTGTTCTTCTGTGGCTGAAGATCCTGCGTAAATATAAAATGCCCTCAGAGCACTTCTTGTTCTCCACTGGGCTGTGTTTTTGTAGACCCTCAGGACATGTCTGTGAACAGCTTGTCTGTGGTGGCGGTGACGGACAGCAGAAGCAGTCTGGATGCAGCCGTGGGCCAGAGGCAGCAGGTGGCTCAGGGGTGGATCAACACCTACCCTCTGTCCTCTGGCATGTCCACCATATCCAAGAAATCAGGTGAAGCAGCGTGTTCACCGCCTCCATCTCCTGGTTCCTTGTAGATGACACTGATCAGTTTCAAACGTTTGCTCTGCCATCTCCTGCTGCTGATGTGTTTCTCCTATGTTGTTGAAGGACTCTCCAAGAAGAGCAACAGAGGCTCTCAGCTGCACAAATACTACATGAAACGCCGGACTCTCCTGCTGGCTCTGCTGGTAATTGCATGTTCTCAACAATACAAACGCAGTCTCCAGTCTTTGCATATCCACATGGAGCTCCGTGCTTGGTGCCCCTCCCAATGCCGTATCTCTGCAGGCCAGCGAGATCGAGCGACTGACAACGTGGTACAACCCCTTATCAACCCAGGAGCTCGCTATCGCCACCGAGCAGTCGGTGGAGACCAGCATCGCTAACTGGAGGTCCAAGTACATCAGTCTGACGGAGAAGCAGTGGAAGGACAACGTCAACCTGGCGTGGAGCATTGCGCCGTACCTGGCGCTGCAGCTGCCCGCAAGGTACCCGGAGCCCACAGCCCTCCGGGCACCCCCGCACCCCTGCCCCACCCCCATGCACCCCCATGCACCCCGCATCCCTACCCCCGCATTCCCCCGCAACCCGGCCCTCCGCCCAGGCAGGCGGCCAATAACAAACGGCACATGTCATCAGAAACAAACGCTTGTGTGTTTGTGTCCCAATCAAGTGTCCCACGCAATAATAGTCATAATGATCATTTAAAATCATTTTAAAAGCACTTTTCATGGTACTTAGACAGTACATTAGAGATAATACAGCATCAGAAGTTAAATTCTATACGCAGCATCATTAAAGCAAGACAACGAGACTGTAAAAGTTAAAGTGACGATCTTTCTGTCAAATTGATGAACAAAATGGCCGCCTCTTGGCGTTTGATGCTGTAAGTGTGTCAACAGCAGCAGCGTCACTCAGGCGCCGCTCACACGACAACGTGCAACTGCAGCACCGTCGCATCTGTCCGTCTCCCCGGGAACGGCGTTTACGGTGCCTGAAAACGGACGCCGTCACCACGGAGACAGGAAAAACGAAGCCTTGTTGAAAATGGTCGTGCGCACTGGATATTAAGTATATAAAATAGTAGTATTCCCATCAGTAGTCTCACTCTCTCTCCAAACAAGCATCAAACATGCGGGCGTCCTCATGGGTCCCAGTCGACATTTTCCTGCCTTGTAGTTGCCAATCATGGAAGCAACAATCTCACTCCATCGCGGGTCCACACAAACGCTGGCGTGCTCGCCGTCGTTGAAACGCTGTACGAGCGTCTCTACGTATGTGCCCGTTTGGGTTCTTCACACCGCCACCTACTGGCCCTGCATGTGTACTACAGCGCTTTGGAGCGTCGCGCCGTCTCGTGTGGCGGAGATCATTTTCAAAAAGACGCCGTCTGCATGTGGAACTATTGGAAACGAGACTGAAAACCAACCTGAACGTTGTCGTGGAAACGGGGACTCGGTTGACCGCGTGTTTGTTTCCACAGGTGTAAAACATGTTTCCCTGCACATGTAACGCATGTCAGTGATCTCGTGATCTAACTGCCCTCATACATGCTAATCTCACCTCAGATTATCATCATGTGCCTCTCAGATTTAAACACACTGAGGCGATCGTGTCAGAGGTGACCCGTCTGGTGCGGATGGATCCGGCGGCCGTGTGCGACGTTCCCGAGGCCGTCAAGGTGAGATGCACCACCCACACCCCATCCCACATCTCATTCTGGCAGCTCCTGGTCTGACATGTTTGGAGACGGCGATCATATTCAACCAACTGTCGGTGGACAAAACTACAACAAATCTCATTCTGTGAAACGGAAACAATAACAATGCCAGAGTGCAACAGATGTTCCGATTTGTGGTCCGAGTCGGAGCAGCCTCTGCTGTGACTTAAAGGGATACTTCACCCAAAAATGAAGATTCCTTTATCCACCACTCATCACCATACTGATGGGCGATGGGTGGGGGGGATTAACAGCGATGCAGCCAAACCCAACAATTGCTTGAGCAGCAGCAGCGTTGTTGCGTTAATGTTTTTATTTCACAAAGATTTTTATGTCTTTGTGAGCCATCCCTTTACTTGAACTACATAAAAGCATCTAAGTATCTGAGTCCCTTCTGTCCTGCTGGAACGAAAGTTTAAGTGAAGAAAGTATCCTGTTGTGATGTTTCCGTGAAGCCTCTCCATGGAAACGAGGCTGTTGATGAAGTCGCGGCGCTCTCCCTCCAGACGTCGCCAGTCTTCTTTGCTTATTTCTACCTGACTGGACTCTTAATGAGCCTCGTACCTGTGTGAGGGGGGAAAAACAGGAGAGGCAGAACCTCCCCAAAGGCTCCTGTGGTCCAGTGGAAGATCCGTCTTGACAGCTTGGATTTGTTTATTCCGTTAACGTCAGCAGCTAATAGACGCGGCGTCCTCCGGAGGCTGGTTAGGACGAGGTTGCGTCAGTTGCTGCCGTGTGTTTTCCATCACGTTTCTTATTTTTCTCCTCTGTTCCTCCATCAGTTCCTGGTGTCGTGGCACACCATCGATGCCGACTCTCCCGAGCTGAGTCACATCCTGTGTTGGGCGCCAGCAGATCCACCGACCGGCCTGTCCTACTTCTCCTCCATGTACCCTCCTCACCCCCTCACCGCCCAGTATGGCGTGAAAGTGCTGCGCTCATTTCCTCCAGTATGCATTCACATGGTCAATCGCCTGCATTTTCACATGAGTATTAAGATCACCGGTTTATGACATTGTGCCTGAAAGCATGAAGCAACTTGACACAACAACAGGACATTTTTTATCTAAGTGGTCAAAGGTCAGCTTTTCTGAAATTAATTCCTCCTCCTGACAGGAAGTAATTTCTTCCAATGTATCAAAAATGTCAACTCCAGCTTAAGGATGAAGTGAGTTGATTTCGTTAGTTTGGAGGTCAAAGGTCAAGTTTCCCTCCTCCCTCAGCAAAAACCATTTATGGAAACAATTCATTTTTCTGGAGTTAATTTCTTTAGTTTTTAGACAAATGTTAACTCAGACTCAAGTATGAACTGATTCGAGTTTGGTGGTCAGGTGTCAAAGGTCAACTACTGTTACTGTTACTCAGACATGATATCTACAGTCGATATCATGCTGCTGTGTGATGAAATAGAGCGGCGATGGAGTTTGTCTGTTTCTCTTCTCAGTAAAGTATTTTTCTGCCCATCTCTCTCTCTCCCTCTCCCTCTCTCTCTCTGTCTCTCTCTCCCTCTCCCTCTCCCTCTCTCTCTGTCTCTCTCTCCATCTCCCTCTCTCTAGGACGCCATTTTGTTCTACATTCCTCAGATCGTCCAAGCGCTGCGCTACGATAAGGTCAGTAGGAGGCGGTGTTTGTGGGTGCGCCGCGCTGGAAGCTTTGCTCCTGTCTTCTTCACCTCTAGCTCTGCTTTGCTGGCAGATGGGCTACGTGAGAGAGTACATCCTGTGGGCAGCTCAGAAGTCTCAGCTGCTCGCCCACCAGTTCATCTGGAACATGAAGACCAACATCTACCTGGACGAGGAGGGAAACCAGAAAGACCGTGAGAGCTTCAAGTCCACTCGGCCCTCTCCCACACACCCGCAACCAAACACGCACGGGAAACACACAACCCCCTTGTTCTGTCCTTCTGCAGCTGACATCGGCGAGCTGCTGGAGCAGATGGTGGAGGAGATCACTGGGTCCCTGTCTGGTCCAGCCAAGGACTTCTACCAGCGAGAATTTGACTTCTTCAACAAGATCACCAACGTTTCAGCCATCATCAAGTACTGACACGCCAGCACCAAGCAACCCACATGCAAGCGTTCACCTCTGTCCAGACCCGCTGCTGCTTCCTCCTCTTCTTCTCCTTGTTTGTCGTCGTCTTCAACTTCTTCTTCTTGCTGTTCAACTTCTTGTTTTTCTTCTTCTTCTTTTCCTTTCCATTAAAAGAATTGCTCTCTGATAGCATTGGCAGCTTCGTCACCATGGCAACCATGCTTTGATAGACTGTGATGTCATACCTAGTGTGATGTCATCTGACACCTCTGCATGACATCGTTTGTCAGAACTGTGTAACATCATCATCAGCAACATCATCTTTTTCACATTCATGTATGACTAGAAATGCTGTTTACGTCTCATTTTAATCATCTTTTCTGTTTTTTTCCCGCGTTGACGTTTCCTTTCTCCTCTTTTGTCTTTGGTAAAAACATGATTTCTTCGTAAACTCGAGCTCAGCAGTTGTAACTTTTCCCATGTTATGAAGCGGGACTCGGTGGACCTGCCCCCCTACAGATAGTGGTCTTGTTGATGAGCCGGCGCCTTTTCCCTCGTGCTCCCGTGTTTTGTTCTTGCCGCCGCCCAGCGCCACGCGGGGTCCCTCTGCTGTTAGCTCGTTAGCATCAGTGGCGCTCGTGTCTCTCCGATTGTGCGCTGGTCTGGAAAGACTCATCTCCTCCGATTACGTGTCCACCAGCGAGTCTCCCAGCAGCTGACAAGTGGCCCTCTGATAGGCCTCATTACTGCCGGCCCAACAGGGGCCCACACGGCTCCCCGCTGCCCTCATTAGATGATAATTGCAGCTATCCAGGGGAGGAACTTCATCGCTGGGCTCCCCCTCTGTGAATAACAGCAGAGCCCAGCTGTCAGCTGTGGTCTGGAGTCATTCACTCAGGTGCCCGTGCACACCGGCGGAACTGGACTCTGGAAACACGGTGTTGTTCTTGTTTGTCTCCATCAGACCTTTTCCCAAAGGGGAGGAGAGGAAGAGGGCCTGCCTGGAGGCCATGTCACAGATCAAAGTCCAGCCTGGCTGTTATCTTCCCAGTAACCCGGAGGCCATAGTTCTAGATATAGACTACAAGTCCGGGACCCCGATGCAAAGGTGGGCCTGTGAACCGACCTCATTGCTGCTCTGAACAGAATCCTCGAAGAAATATGACACCTGCGTTTGTCTGTGTTTCAGCGCCGCCAAAGCTCCATACCTGGCCAAGTTCAAGGTCCGGAGATGTGGAGTCAGTGAGCTGGAGAAAGAAGGTACCATCAGTGTCTAAAGAGCCTTTGTTACCTGCCCCCCTTGTACCTAAACCAACCGGGTGTCACGGCGTCTGTTGTCAGGTCTGCGCTGTCGCTCGGACTCTGTAGACGAAGGCAAAAGCGAAGAGGAGGCCAAGAGAATCTGCTGGCAGGCGGCCATCTTTAAAGTTGGCGATGACTGCAGACAGGTCTGAGCTTCACTCCCGTTACTGAGCACGCTGGACGCTCGGCCATCAGCGTGTAGCTTCCTCTCACGTGTAATCGCCTGACGCTTGTGTGTCCAGGACATGCTGGCGCTGCAGATCATCAGCCTCTTTAAAAACATCTTCCAGCTAGTGGGTCTGGATCTCTACGTGTTCCCGTACAGGGTCGTGGCCACGGCTCCTGGAGTAAGTGAGGTCACAAACGTTCCCCATGATCCGGGCAGAACATGGCGGCCTCCATCATGATGACCGGTGAGAGCAGATGTTCCACCTGTACTAGCTCTTGTTTCTGTTGGACCGCAGTGTGGCGTGATCGAGTGCATCCCCGACTGCAAGTCTCGCGACCAGCTTGGGCGGCAGACGGACTTTGGCATGTACGATTACTTCCGGAACCAGTACGGAGACGAGTCCACGCTGGCGTTCCAGAAGGTAAAGGTCTCGCGGCCTCGTCGTGACGCTCCTCAGTCCTCAATCCACCCGCGAATCTAATTCCACGTTTCCTCCGACGCTCTTCCTCTGGTCTCCGTCCAGGCTCGGTACAACTTCATCCGCAGCATGGCGGCGTACAGCCTGCTGCTCTTCTTGCTGCAGATAAAAGACCGACACAACGGCAACATCATGCTGGACAGTCAGGGCCACCTCATCCACATCGGTGCGTGTTTGCGTCCGCAGCTCTGATCCTCTGAAGGACCATGTCCCAAACGGTTGTGGTGTTTGTTCTCCAGACTTCGGGTTCATGTTCGAGAGTTCTCCTGGCGGCAACTTGGGATGGGAGCCGGACATCAAACTCACCGATGAGATGGTGATGATCATGGGCGGCAAGATGGAGGCGACGCCCTTCAAGTGGTTCATGGAGATGTGTGTGCGGGGATACCTGGCGGTGCGGTGAGTACGCGGCAACGCTAAAGCGCCCGCAGGGTGGCTAACGTGACATATTGGACTAAGGCGAGTTCCTCTGCTGAATCAGACCCTACATGGACGGCGTGGTCTCCTTGGTGAACCTGATGCTGGACACAGGCCTCCCCTGCTTCAGAGGACAAACCATCAAGCTGCTCAAGTGAGTGCGTGTGTGTGTGCACGTGTGTGTGCGTGTGCGTGTGCGTGTGTGTGTGTGTGTGTGTGTGTGTCTGTGTGTGTCTGTGTGTGTGTGTGTGCGTGTGTTGCTTGAATGTTGTCTGCTTCTGCTTCTGACCACGTCCTCCTCCACATTCAGGCAGCGGTTTAACCCGGGTCTGAGTGAGAAAGAGGCGGCATCCTTCATCATCAAAGTCATCCAGAACTGCTTCCTCAGCAACAGGTGAGAGCAGAACCGCAGCAGAACCGCAGCAGCTGGTTCTCCAGATCCTGCTGAACATGTCACTCACTCCTCCTCTTTCTGCTCTGCTGTCTTACAGGAGTCGAACCTATGACATGATCCAGTATTACCAAAATCAGATCCCATACTAAGCGTTTGTGCCTGAGCATGTGTGTGTGTGCGCGTGTGCTCGTGTGTGTGCTCGTGCGCGTGTGCGTGAGTGTGTGCGTGCGTGCGTGTGTGTGTGTGCGTGCCTTTATTAATGTTTAGCACTGCTGGCGTGCTGCTGCAGCTCAACGTTGGATGTCCTGTTTGTTTTAGCTTCTCGTTTCCTCTCAAATCCAAATTTCTCTGCGTTTTAGTCTTTTATTTATTAGGTTGAATGTTATGAATTATTAATATACTGTTGCACTGGCGTCTTGACTTCTGTGCACTTAAAACTGTAATTTGCACGTTTGCTCAGTACTGTGTCCGAGTTTGTGCCACTTTGAAGTGCTTTGTCATGTTTGTGAATGTGAACTCTCGCAGCTGTTGATCTTAAATGAGGTAATCGGATACTTAACGTGGACCAACGTGGCCTGACTCTGCCATGGTGGTTCGCCCTGCTGCTGTTCTTCCCTGGGTCTATTAAGTGGATACGATGGTGCCGGTCCAGTGTCCGGTGGTGGGCGCTGACCGTGGGGACGTGACTCGGCGTCAGTGAGTTTTGGTTTCCCCGTTTAAACGAAGCAGAGAGACGATGGAGCAGCTTCACGCAGCTGAATGATGCTGCTGCTGGAGTTTATGGATGAAGGTGAAGCAGCTCAGCTGGTTGCATGATGTCACTGCCCCCCCCCCCCCCCCCCCCCCCCCCCCCCCCCCCCCCGCGCCCGCCCCCCTCCCCCCCCTCCCTCCTCAG
>CAAKHG010042203.1:0-17120 GCA_901007715.1 Dactylopterus volitans | reverse complement strand
GTGGAGCTGACAGTGCAGGGTGGTCAGGCCGAGGGCTAGCACGCCGCTGCCGCCGCTGCTGCCACTGCTGCCGCCGCTGCCGCCGCTGCAGACCACCCAGACGCTGCATCCCACCTCACCTCAGTTAACATCAGTAGTCTATTAACAGACTGAGTGTCGCTCTCAGGCTCTGAGGAACAAAACTGGAATGCGACGCTGAAAATAGCAGATCATCAAAAAACTCTGAGCCACAAAAAAAAAACCCTTCCATCTTCTATCAAAGCTTTTTCGAAAAAGCTAAAGACCACCTCAAGTGAACATAAAAGAGTTATGGTTCTCCAACAGCCTTTTCTAATGCGTTATAATGAAATATGCTGATGGGGATCATGGTTTGGTTGATGCAGAATAATGGATTTAAAAGCATAGCGGAATCATTCCTCGGCGGCTGCAGACAGCGGGAGGTTGCTGGGTCGTAACTGCGCTTTGGCTGCCGAAAAACAAACTGAAAAAAAGTGGAGCAGCGACCAACAGGCACCTCCGGACTCGCCGCTAATGTGATTGCTCAACATTTAACGGGCAAGTGTGGCTCTGCCGCGTCATTGGCGGGTGCAGCGGTGCCCGGGGATCACGACTGCCAACCGCCACGGCTCAGGTTTATTTGTCAAAAGTGACGCTCTGGAAAGCTAGTGAGCTCGCATGGTTAGGACACACTGGTATTGATTATTGCTGAGAGTGAAGGCGTTTGGAGTCGCAGTGACACTTTTTCAGAGCTAAATAAACCTTTTGATGTACAATATAAGGACCATGAAACTTGAAATGCAGCAAAATGGAGTTTAGCGGCGCAGATAAGCATCAACGTTCATAGCACCGTCGCAGCTCTTCATGTTTTTTTCACACCAGCTGGAAACGGCTTCAGTCATTTTCCATCCGACGGGTGACAGCTCGATATAATGGAAGGTTTGTTTGATTTCAGCGGCTTTGAATTTGCTTGTTGAAAGGTCCAATACAAAGATACGGCATCAAGATAAGATCTAAAAGGAAACACGGCTCCATAGGAAAGACATTGAGCTTTAATGGAATGAGATTGATTGACATTTAGATTGCGCTTACAGTTCAGTGCGAGATACGAATACAAAGCCCAGCACAAGATTTACTGAGCGGCAAACAGAAAAGTCTGAGCAGCTGAGGGTTGGACCGGGACTCTTCTGAGGTATTTAAGACTGAGGACACGTAAACCTGATGGTCTGAGAAGTCCGGGCGCTTCTCGACATCTCAGCAGGTCAGAAACGCGATCCAGCGCTTTATAAACCAGCGGCGGCGCTTTGAAAGTGGCAAACTAGACCCGGCAGCCGTGTGTGTATGACAGATCAGTAGCTCTATCCTGATTGATGCAGGAAATGTAATGTGACTATAGAACATCATCTGAACTGAGTCTCAGAAGAGGCAGCAGCGGCGGCGGCAGCAGCAGCGCGTCTGCTATAAACCATCACCAGCCTCCTCCTCCTCCTGCTCCCCTCGTCCCCGAGCAGATGCTTCCATGAATTATGGATTCATGTGTCTCAAAAGTGCTGTGTGCCACTGACCCACATCTGCAGCTCCTCGCCGCGTTCCCGAGCCATCGTGTTTGACTTTGTGCGCAGTCGCTTATGTATATATTTGAAAGGATTCACTTGTTGGTGGGGGAAAGTAAAGGTCTCCGAGGCGGAGACTCAAATAAGCCCGAGCGTCGAGCGCGTTTTAATAAAGCGCAAATGCACTATTTCCTCCCGCTGGAGCAACGTTTGCTAAAAGCTCCAGAGCCCAACTGTTTGAGGAAATGTGACTGTATTCGCCATGTGGGCTTTGGCAGTGTTACAGCTTAAAAGCACTGATAGACGCGTGGGCTTTGGCCGTTAGATCACCAGCCTCCCTCCTTTAGGATGCAAATGAATGCGTCGACAGCAGAGACGCCGCGTGACGCGTGTGTGTCATAGACGCGCTGACTCGAAGCTGAGAGCTGCCTCAACTTACAGTCAAAAGAGAGTTTAGGGATTTATAGTTTTGGTACTTTTCCAGAAATGTTTGGCCAGCGTGCCTCCTGCGATGCTTTGAAAAGCGACTGTGCCATTACTCTTTGATTAGATAAACTTCAGAGTGCTGTGTGTGGAAAATATTTACATGTTTAGAAATGATCCAAGCACTCATCACTATCATTGAATCAGTCGCTTAATTGTGATGAATAAATAAACTGATATTTATGAGTCAGGGAGCAGAACTTTTGATTTTTTTCTAACCCTTGAGAGGAAACTGGAAGATCAAAGGTGTTCTGAAGGCTTTCTGCACATCCATTTAAAGTTTATTTCGCCGTTTATGTTGATCTCGGAGCCTGTTGAGGGGAAAAAAAAAAAAAAGCAAAGTGAAAAACTTTTCAAATTTCGAGTGAGTTCAGAGCACGATGAACATGAAAAAGATACATTTCGAGAGGCGAGAAGATGGGGGATCTGGATGTTTGGGTGTCTCGTTCCCCAAGTAACCCCATACATCTTCAATAATACATGGAAGAGCAAATCAACACAGAAATAGTTACTTGGTTTAATTACGTTTCACACTATTTTCATTTATTTTGTTTTTCAGAGATCATGGGAGGCTGTTGACATCTGACTTTGGCACCATCTTAAACAAACCAATCAGAATCTCCTGAAGATAGCGGTTGGTGCAGTAGCGGGTCCGACCATGGCCGCCCACCGGATCAGAGCCACCACCAACAACAACACTTCCCTCCCTCGCTGCAAGTCTGAGGGGACGCTCATCGACCTCAGTGAAGGAGTGTCGGAAGCCAGTCTCACTGATGTCAAAGGTCAGCTGCTCAAACCGGATTGAAATTAGGGCTCGATCCCATTTCTGATGTTAGAACTCGGCAGTTAAGAAGAGTGAGATACCCTTGATGTACCTGTGAAAAACCCGTTTTTCAAAGATGAAAGATCACAGTGATACGAACGGGTGGTAAAGACCCTCTGTTTCTCATATAAATGGTCCGCCACAGATTTAATGCAGGGTAGTGAAATGAAACGGCTGAGAGCGACACCTAGGCTGAACCCGCAGTGTAGAATGGCACCGCGACGGTTTGAAAAATGCAAGAATCTCATCCCAGAAGCATTTCATCCACCTGACACTTTTTTTTTTATTTTTCCAGTGCCTTCTCCAAGTGCCTTACGACTGGATGTTACCGCCTCCTTTGGCACCGCCAGGGAAGTTGTTGCCATTAAGGACTACTGCCCATCCAGCTTCACCACCCTGAAGTTCTCCAAAGGTGACCGCCTATACGTTCTGGACTCGTCGGGAGGCGAGTGGTGGTATGCCCACAACAACACGGAGATGGGTTACATCCCCGCCGCTTATGTGGAGCCCATCAACTACAGAGACTCATCCTTCAGTGACAGTGGGATGATTGACACTGTGGGAGACTGCAACGAAGAGGCAGCCAAAGAAATGGACCTTCTTGGAGAGTGGACGGGTGTGATTCTGAAACCAACCACATTCCAAAATGGAAACCCCTTTACAACAACCCATACCTCTACAAATCCTTTTTTAAATGGGGTTCCTCAGAGCTCACTCGATCAGAACAGCAATGAGAAGTCCGTTGATCTCCTTCTGTTTGACACGCCCATTCCATCAGTGCCCAACTCCGCCAGCAGCACTGCCGACATCAGCGGCGTTGGCAGTAGCGTTTTTAACTTGAACCCTCTCAGTCCCACTGTCGGGATGGTACAAACACTGCGCAGGGACAACCCGTTTTTCAGAAGCAAACGGTCCTACAGCCTGTCTGATATGTCCATCCTTCAGGCTCAGTCCGACGCCCCACAGGCCTCCACCGGTTTCTTTGGCGGCCTAAAAGCACCAGCGCCAGAGCAGTTTCAGAGCAGGGAGGATTTCCGGACAGCTTGGCTTACCCACCGCAAGCTCGCCAGGTCTTGTCATGACTTGGACTCACTTGGCCAGAACCCAGGCTGGGGCCAAACGCAGCCCGTGGAGACCAACATTGTCTGTCGGCTGGATAGCTCAGGGGGGGCCGTCCAGCTTCCAGACACCAACATCAGCATCCATGTACCCGAGGGCCACGTGGCTGCGGGCGACACCCAGCAGATCTCCATCAAAGCTTTGCTTGATCCTCCACTTGAGTTGAACAATGACCGCTGCACCACCTCCAGCCCTGTGGTTGAGATCAAACTCAGCAATATGGAAACCAAAACTACCATCACCCTGGAGATGAAGGTGTCTGTCGTGGTGAAAATGGAAAGCCGACAGACGACTGAAATCTTATGCGTCAGGAGTGATTGTAAAGAGGGACCTTATATCCCTGTTCCTCAGGCATACATGTACGGAGACACGGTCCAGGTGTCCCTGGATAACCTGGAACCCTGCATGTATGTTTGTGTTGTGGCTCAGTCCAAGTCTTTATCTCCAGACACCACAGTTTGGGAGCATGTGGTTAAAAAGATTACTCTCGGTGTATATGGTCCCAAACATATTCACCCTTCCTTTAAAACTGTAGTAGCTATGTTTGGCCACGACTGTGCCCCAAAGACGCTTTTGGTGAGTGAAGTGGGCAAGCAGGCACAGGCTGCACCACCAGTAGCGCTGCAGCTCTGGGGTAAACACCAGTTTGTCTTGTCCAAACCACAGGACCTCCAGGTCGGGGTTTACTCCAACATGGCCAACTACGAGGTAAAGGCCAGTGAGCAGGCCAGAGTGGTCCGGGGCTTTCAGATCAAGCTAGGCAAAGTAAGTAGGCTTGTCTATGTCATTGCCTCTCGCAACGCTGAAGATGTCTCGGATTTTACCTTAAGGATCCAGGTGAAAGATGACCAGGACATTATACTGGCACAGTTCTGCGTACAGACACCAACACCACCGCCCAAAACAGGCCCGAAAACATCAATGCAGAGGCGATTCCTCAAGAAGAAGGAAGTGGGCAAGATACTGTTGTCTCCTCTTGCCATTGCCACCAAGTACCCTGTTTTCCAGGACAGGAGAATAAATAACCTGAAATTTGGAAAGCTAATCAAAACGGTCATCCGACAGACAAAAAATCAGTACTTGCTTGAGTACAAAAAGGGAGACTTTGTGGCTCTGTTGAGTGAGGAGAAGATCAAGCTTAAAGGCCAGTTGTGGACAAAGGAATGGTACATTGGATATTATCAGGGCAAAATGGGACTCGTCCATACAAAAAACGTGCTAGTCGTCGGCAAAGTCAAGCCCATTTACTTCAGTGGGCCGGACCTCACGACCACGCTGTTACTGGAGCAGGTGCTGAAACCCTGCAAATTCCTCACATACATCTACGCCTCCGTCAGGACGATATTGATGGAGAACATCGGCAACTGGCGGGCGTTTGCGGACGCCCTCGGATACGTCAACCTGCCCTTGACTCATTTCTGCCGCGCGGAGCTGGACAGCGAGCCCGAGAGGGTGGCGTCGGTGCTGGAGAAGCTGAAGGAGGACTGTAACAATGCGGAGAGCAAAGAGCGGAAGTCCTTCCAGAAGGAGCTCCTGACGGTAAGTTACAACTTTGGCATCTTCCACTGTTGCGGTGACTTTGCATTTTTTCCGAGTCATTGATTTGGGAAAATGCAAATAGTCCTTTTCCTGGTTATGTGCTCTTGTCCCTCGTGTGTGCAATTAAATGACCTTCTGTCTGGAGCCTCCTGCTAGCAGATTTCTCTCTCAGAGAGCAATTGTGCTCTTCTTTTGTTATCTACCCGTGGATGCCGTGGGCTTCGGGCAGCGGTCCACCCTGATCGTTCCGCGGGGACTTCAGTCGATAACTGCTGTGTGGGTGCAATCGAGGCTTGAAGGATGGTGGAGTGCAGAAGTACCCAGATCTGTGTGTTATTGCTTGAGTCTCAGAGTCTTTGGACAAAACGACATTCTGATCTTCAGTCGATCGCCCGCGCCGCTCGGATGATTCTCTCTCTGAGGGGACGCGTGAATGAAAACCCCCCAGAGCAAAAAGCAATACAGTGAAACAGTTTGACTGAAGCAGCGCTTTCCTCTTGTATTTACAGAATAGAGTCACTGCACCACAGGCACATAAAGTACACCGTGAGTAAATCGCTTAAAGACTGAGCCTCAGGTGACAGTTGCGTATAAATCAACATTAAACTCTTTCAGTGGTGAATGAGCTCGCTCTCCTTAAAAGCACTGCGCTGCAACTGCATCATTGGATGGGTATTCTTAGCCCAGTTTGTTGGAATTTCACTTCTCTAAAAAGAAAAGATGCATCACCAGAACATGAAGTTATGCCTGCGCGTTCCTTTCAGTATCACTGCTTGTTATTTATTTAGCAAAAGGGGGGAGCTCTGCCTCATGAGTTCTGAGTTTCACATCCAGTTTAATTCATACTCCTGCGACTGAAGCCGAGGAAAAGTGAGACTCCACCTTACAAATGTCAGCACAAGAATCATAACAGCAACTTCACATGGCTGTTGTACAGGAGGGCTTCGGCCAAGCCGGTCATCTGATAGGAGTACGCAGGGAAACCAAGAGTGGAGCTAAGCGAACAGCTCTTATCATGGTTGCTATGGAGATACCCACAGGTCATTCCAGTCAGTCGGGAACCATAAAGGACCATTTGAACGCATCTCTAGAGTTTGGCGTTTTGGCCAGAAGAAGAAAGTCTTGGCGTCTGCTACCTGACTCGTCACCAGTCGACTTCCATGATGCTGATCAGGGTCGCTAATAACAAATATCGTATTTGGCAAATGACAAAGAGCTGGATTATTTAGGCCTCACATATATTTAAAAAAAAATTTTTCTTCTGGAAGACAAAAGCGTGGTAGTCGGCGTTCCTCAAAGCTGCAAGTTTGTCGAGGCTAACGTGCATTCAGCCTTTAGTCAGAGGCCGAAAGAAGGACGACTCGCGGGTGTGTTCGGCATCCTCCAACCAGAACCCGTCATTGGTGGGTTCACGGTGTTCACTACAGGGTTCAGTACAACAGGGATAAAAAAAAATAATAAAAAAAAGCAACAATAAGTCATTATTTTGGACATTTGCATGAGTTTGAGTTTGTTCCATCCAGTGTGGTTTTGAAGTACCCGAGATGACTAGAGCATCCTGTTGAACAGTAGGCAGTGAACGCAGCATACACACACACATATATATGGACCTGCCGTAACATTATGACCGCTGCATGTTTACCATCGAATGTAATCCAGTCAATTCTCTGCTCGTTACCCCCGGCGTGCTTATGCGTTAGGAATTAGGACCATTCTAAGGTACCTTTTTAATTCCTACCTCAGGACAGGTTCTGACTTCGTGGAGGAGGAACCGTGGATGATGTGACTGAAAGGTGACTGGCGACAGACAGCGACTGAGTCATTTACTTTCCATCCTCACCGTGAAAATATTCAAAAATAAAGCAACTAGCAAACACACAGGCAGTCTAAACGTGCGTTATCACGAAACGTAGCAAAGTCACAGCCTCAACCACGGCGTCCTCCATCTCGCCGTCGTGCCATATCCAGAAATCAAACCAGCGGCTTATGTCACTTCAGCATTCCTTGCTGTGGCCAGTGCAAACAGGAAAAAAAAAAAAAAAACCCTGGAGGTTTGAAGTTGTTGGGCAACTTCAACAGAGGAAAGTTGCTCCCAAAAAAGGCCTGGGAACGTTGCTGCATGCTTAAACTTGGCATTTCCATTCCTACAGCATTTATATGTGTGTTTGAAACAGTAGGACCTTTAAAGATTATGGTGTTAAGCTTCCTCCTCAGTGCCTCTAATCTCCCTCTCTGCCCGTACGACATCCCGCCGAGTCATGGTCAGAGGTCGTCCAGCCGAAGTGGGACGGAAAGGACAAAAACGCTGTAATTTACGCGAGGCCGTAAACACTAGTTAGAGCTGTTTATAGACGGAGAAACTGCCGTACGGAAAAGAACATAATAAAAGGTGGCGACCTAAAATATGCCCTTTTTGTGGAGCCAGCACACTGCAATTAATTTCTGAATATAGCCGGGCTCCGAGCTCTCTCTGTTCCGCGAGGAGTGAACTTAAACTCGTGGTTACCGTGGGGACAATCCAAGCACGCAGCGATACCACAAAAAGCCATGAGGCTCTTTGTTGACCCCACACAAATATGCCATTTTTGTCATTCGCAAACATCCAGTGTTTGGTTGCATGTCTCCTGAAAAGTGGATTTGGTAGCATGTGACTGTCAGATGGAGTCCTCCTCTTTTTTTCTTCTTCGTCTTCTTCACTTGCAAATGAACTCCCGTGTATTTCGGAGGCCGCAGTCTCCTATGATTTGCCGGTGTGTCATTTTAGATGGAAGGAAGTCTATATTTAGAAGAAAGAGAGGCGAATCAAAAGCGCAGTGGTGGCAGCTAAGAGCTCCCGTTGTGCTCCGGAGTCTGAATCCATACATGTCTGCTTCGGGTGTCGGTGGGAGGAGAGCGCGGGGGCGTGTGGGGTTGTCAGCGGCGCCGCCATCTTCAGGACGCCGGTCACAGAAACGTCTCGATGAGCGGCTTTCAAATGAGCCCGGTTATCGTAGACACCTATGAAATCAAGGCAATCAAGGCCTTGTGGCCGGCCACTCGCCACATTACAGTTCCCCTCCGTTCTCAGGTGGTTTCTGTCACCCCCGCGTTGGTTCCAGTCTTCATTTTCTCTTTGTAGGTGGAACACCAGCATTCGATAACTGCCATCGTCTGTTTGAAACCGCAAACACCGGTTTCCAAACGTCGAACTGATCACCGGTGATTGAGGTGGGCGGGGCCTCGATAGTCGCCAGATGTCCAGCGTTTGTGCGTTCAGATGACGTTTAGCCTCATTTGTGGCGTCTCCTTGAGAACCTTTCAATTAGATATTTAAATCAAATCTATTTTATCTAATATTTAAAGCTACCAGTAAGTCGCCGGGATTTGAAACCTCATTTTGAACGCAGTCACCCATGAATAAAGAGTAATCGATGACACCCAATGCTGCAGATATTAGCAGACGGTGACGTTGCTAATGCTTGTCAGGGTTTGTTCTTTCAGTTTGATCATCTTAGAAAATTATGTTTACTTCCTTTACACATACTTATATTTTCCTTCCATAGTAGAGTAACTACAGCAGCATATCCAGCAGCGTTGAGTTGTAAGGTTTTAAGCTGAGATGTCTCGTCAGCTGATTGGCCGACGCTTCTGGGCTGAAGGTTGACACGGCTGAAGCTTCATGGTCCTCAGTGCTGCAGCTTTTGGTCCTCTCATTCAGTCGCATCCGTTAAAGCTTCTTTTTTATCACCATTGGAAGTTTGGATCTTCACCCATCCATTATTTAGTTTTTTTATATGTATTTTTCAGAAAGTGCCAGTAGAGCCGACAGGAAGTGAGGTGAGATAAGTGCATGCTGGGAGGCGTCGGGATTCCTCTAACGCCCGTCTGTCTGTGTTCTGCGTTGGTGGCGGAATCAACTTCAGTTCCTGTTTGTTTGGTGTTTGTTTGTTTTTTTTGTTTTTTTTTATTTCAGCTTTATGTCTCCAGCAGCTGACAAAATTGTGTGTGTGAGTGTGAGTGTGTGTGAGTGTGAGTGTGTGTGAGCGAGCAGATGCTGTTGTTGTAGCCTGATTATCTCAGTGAAGTGGACCATCTGGAGGCAAAACCTGACTCCCATGTCAAGGTTAAACATGGCGTCTGCTCAGGAAATGCACCGCGTGTTCCAGACACTCGCCGCCCGTCGTAGTGCCGCCGCCAGATGTCGGCGTCTGTAAAGTGTGTGGCGTTGCATTGTGGGAATGTTGGCAAAAAAAAAAATAGTGTAATAAAAATAAGTAGTTTCCAGCGCTTTCTGAGTTGTTCTTGGCATTTTAAGAAGACACTCAAGGGGAGGAGGGTTAGCTCGTTTGTTAGCTCGCTGAGACATAAAAATACATTAAACAATAAGACATTAAGAAAATAAAGGCATTTAAGAGACATTAAAAAACCATAAAAACAAAAACCGAAGAAGAATAAAGCCTTTTGTAGCTGCTAATGTTGTGAGTCGTGATTTAACAGTTTCATTTGTTGTGATGGTGGAAACTTGAGTGAACCTGGAGACCTGAGAGGCTTCCTAAATGTACAAGTCAGCCACTGGCGTGTTGAGGCCATTCCGCACTTTGTAAACAAGTAGTAGGATTATAAATCTGGTTTCCCGTGTAGACGCACCTCCAATAATCCAGCCTGCTGAACCAAAATGCATGATTAGGGTTTTTTTTTTCCTTTTAAGGTGGTAATAGCTAAGCTGCTGTTGTAGCTGTGCGTATGAGGTCGTTGAAGTTGAGGTGCGAGACCACAACTGCACTTTTATCGTTCCCGTCAAGATAAGTGCGGTAATGTCAGCGCTGTTAGAGTTCGGCTGCAGGGAATCTGGGCGCGTCCACTGGCTGAGTTGCTCCGTGCGGCTATCGAGCGAATGTCGGGGCGTGTAGTGGCGAGGTGAGGCCGCCGCGCCGGGGCCTGTGCCGGGGCCTGTGCCGGGGCCCGCGCCGGGGCCTGCGCCGGGGCCTTCGCCGGGGCCTGCGCCGGGGCCTGCGCCGGGGCCTGCGCCAGCGGCTCACGTGTGGTCAGCAGGTTCTGCATCTTTGCACTGTAAGTCACAGTCAGGACCTGCACGCGGGGGTGGAGTGGATGTTAAAGTGAAGATGCGCTGGTGCTTCATTGATGATTATGTGTGTGAATGCTGCAGGTGGCAACATCAGCCACTGACCCCTGACAGGTGAAGTGAATAACAGTGATTATCTGGTTGCCATGGCGCCTGTCAGTGGGCGGGATATGTCAGGCAGCAAGTGAACATTATGTCCTCAAAGTTGATGTGTCAGAAGCAGGAAAAATGGGTGAGCGTGAGGATCTGAGCCACTTTGACAAGGACCAAACTGTGATGTCCAGATGACCGGGTCAGAACATCTCCAGAACTGCAGCTCTAGTGGGGGGTTCCTGGTCTGCAGGGGTCAGGACCTATCAAAAGTGGTCCAGGGAAGGAAAAGAGGTGATCCCGTGGTCCCATAACTCATTTTTTAGATATGAGTGACTCATTGCAGCAGGAGTATTCTGATAGTCCAGGTCGCCCTGGAAACAAAAGACGTTCAACAAGTGTTATGAGAGGAAAGACATCCAGGGGAATCCAGTAATCAGTGAAGAACAGCACCTCGAGAGCGCACACAGACGGCGAATGCTCATGTCTTCTGGACGTTCTCTGGTGGAACCACCTGCGTGAAAGAGGCTGCCCCCTCGCAGTGGAAGCAGGTTAGCAGGTTTGCGGCGGGGAGGCGGAGTTGTGGCCGTCGGCGGCGGATGAGGGAGAGCATCCAGGTTGTGTCTTGACGGCTCGGAGGCCGGGCAGATGTTTCCTGCCTCATTGTTCGCAAACTAAACAGAAGCTCCAGTCGGGACCTGCAGGCGCCGCGCCGCCCATAAGACCTCCTCACCCTCCCCACAGTCCTCCGCTGCGCACCGCAACGCTCCTCATGGCAGGTTGTCTCTGGCAGGTAGCGCGTCTCACTGCCAGCAGAGAGCATCTCTACTACTACTCTCTCTACTCTACTTTGCACACAAAACTGTAAAATAGCGTGTACACATTTTTTATGAATTTTGAGCGGAGTTGCGCTGTATAACCACTAGAGGGCTCCGTCTCTCCATTCTTAGACCTCATTCCCATTAATTCGAAGCCGCTCAAGTCGTTAACGGACGAACGTTTACTGATCAAAGCGCTAAGAGGTCACATATCGTTCTCCTGAGTAAGTAAGTCTTGGTAGAGCTTTGACACGCTCGAGCTAACTGTCGCTCTGCAGGGAACTTCCTAGCCTGGCTCCAGATGTTTCATTAGCTTTAAAAATACGTCGTCTTCAACAGTTGACGCGGGCTGCATGTCGAGGGCCCCGTTTCAGCTATTAAGTTGTTGCTAGCTTCACTCTGCGCCTTGTCGCGTTTGTTGGCTGCGTAGTTTTTTATGCTAGGCTGTGAAGCGCTAGCAGCGTTGTCAGCAGCAGTCTCTGCCTGCAGCTTGTTGGGGCGTCTCCATCGCAGGTGCTTCATCCTGCGCTGCTGAAATGAGCCAGCTTGGTCTGACAAAGTGTAAAACTGAACTGTAGCTCCATTTTTAGCTAAAATAACCAAACTGCCCCACGTTGCTTCGCCTCTTACTGACGCCTTCACCTCCACTGTCAAGTTAAAGTCACGTGATACAGGATACGTTGTTTGAGCAGCGTAACGAGCCCCGTGTATCTATCACGTATGAGGGTAACTGCACCCCCGAGAACATTTATTGTTTAGTTAATATCATCATCTTTAGCTTTCAGGCAGCTTTTACACCCCTTAATACTTTATTGTTGGTGAGAAATGAACCAGGAGGAGGAGGAAAGAACCAGGTGTCGTGTACGCGGTTATTGATTTTTTTCTAAACGGTTATGATTTGCGATCCGTGCACACGCGGAGGTGTTGACATCTCTGATCTCTACTCGTGTAAAGATCTCTGCAAGCGTTCTGGGTGCTTGTTTTCCTGTATCGGGTCATCTGCTACCTCCTGTATTCAAACATTAAAAAAAGTGCCTGCTGGTCGTTTGCATTCACGTTTAGTCAACCCACGTCGCAGCAGCCGAGGCCCGCGGCGACGGAGGCGGGGCCAAAGCCTTTCACGCGTCCAGGTAGACGTCTGGCAAACAAAGCTCCTTTCTCTCTGACAGGCGGGCAAATCGACGGCCTCCGTGTCAGCGCCACATGCAGGTGAAGCCGAGTGTGTGGGATGTCCACCTGGCGGTTTTTGCATAAATCTGCAGACACACACACACACACACACACACACACACACCAACACGAGCGCCGGGGCAGCCATAACAGCAGCAGCAGCAATCACATTCAGAGGAAAATGCGGCTTGTTTCCTGGTTTGAGGGAGGGCTGCTGATTGTGAGTCACTGCTGTCACGACTGATGAGGACTGAAGCCTCCATCTGACCATCTGAGTGAAGCACCAGCAGAAGCCTCCTCTTCCTCATTCTCTTATCTGTCCTTCCTCCTTCTACCCCCCCTTCTCCTGTTGTTGCACACATCGCACCGCCTCCACATTCCATGGAATCCTGAGCCCGTGGACTCTGAGGTGGAGCTCAGTCGTATCTGAGTGCTTAAACATGGGAGTTTTCATTGCGGGGCTCTGCCCCCCCGACCCCCCTCCTTCCCCTCCCACTTCCCCATATGCATCATGGGTGATCGGGCTGATAGAGCCTGAGAAGTACAACAACATCCTATATCTGGATGAGGACTTTGAATTCTGGAGGGACCCTTGCAGGCCCCTTATCTGTGATTGACTCTCTGATTCGCCGTCTTCGTGCCCGGATCCTTCTCTCCGCCGTCCTCTGCCTTCCTTCCTCTTTGTTTTTCCTCACTTCCCCTCTCTCCCTCCTTCTTCCAGCAGCTGGGTGTGGCGGCCCGCCGCTTTTGGACCGCACAATCACAGATGACTCTCAGGAGATAATGGCCTTGTTTGGGAATGTGCGAGTTATTTCTGTTTATGAGGAACGACGGGAGCCCAAATGAAGCGTTCAAAGAAAAAATAGCTAAAAACATCAAAACCAAGTATTCGGAACCTTCCCAGAATCCCCAGCTTCTGATTTTCAGGTGCGAGGACGGGAGGGAATGAAATTGCGAAGCCACAGAGCGGCTAAGATGAGCCGCCGAGGCTGCAAATGGGGAAGGTGGAGGGAGTCAGATGGAAAATGAAGATGGGGATCGAAAAATAATAAAGCGGAGATTGAAGTGGAGAGCAGCCAGTTTAGAGAGGAAACGCGGAAGCGGGAGGACGAGGGAAACAAGTCATTTATCAAAAAAGCCGCCTGTCGCACCCGCAGTTTGTTGTTGTTGCCCTTTTTCTTCGAATGAGAAAGCAACGTGTGTGTGTGTGTGTGTGTCTGTTTGTCTGTGTGTGTGTGTGTGTGTGTGCGCGTGTGTGTGTGTCTGTTTGTCTGTGTGTGTGTGTGTGCGTGCGTGCGTGTGTGTGTTCTTGTGGAACGAGAGACATGCCTGAACCTCCGGCCCCGTTCCCACATCAACATTATCTCCTGGAATATGTCCGCAGGAATTTTCTTCCCGCCTTGACAAGCAGATGATTTATGCAGCGGCAGGAGCTGCAGGGCTCCGGCGCTCTGACGGCTGAGCTGGTGAAACAAACGCTGTGGCATTTAACTCTGCAGCGCACGCACACACACACACACACACGCGCGCGTGCGCACACACACACCAGCTGACATTTAATAAAAAGAACAACACCGGTGTGTGTGGCTGCGCCGCGCTGCAGAGCAATTACCAGTTTAAATCTCTAATAACTACTTTGCGACGCGCCATCCAAAAATTTCTTTCTTGCAGCGGCGCCGCCGTTTCTGCCGAGTGGCGGCGCAACGGCGAGCGAGCGCCCCCCTTCTGGAGCTCAGACCACCGAACCGGGCCGCACTTTAAGGGACTCTCTTACTTTGTGAACGGATGGTTGTTCCTGGATGGTAACTTAGGGGTGGCGGTTTCTAGATGGTGGTTTCTGGATATTAGGTTCTAGATGGTGGTTTTCTAGAAGAGGGTCTCTGGATGGTGGTTTCTATATAGTGGTTTCTAGATGGTGGTTTCTATATAGTGGTTTCTAGATGGTGGTTTCCAGATGGCAGTCTCTAGATGTTGGTCTCTAGTTGGTGGTCTCTGGATGGCGGTTTCTGGATGGTGGTTTCTAGATGGTCGTCTCTGGATGGCGGTTTCTAGATGGTGCTTTCTGGATGGTGGATTCAGAGTGGTGGTTTATGGAAAGTGGTTTGTGGGTAAAACAGACACCATAGTTCAAGGTGAGAGATATTTGCAGATATTTTACAAGCCCTCACCGCCATTGTTACTGAACCTCATTGTTATTGTGGTAACCGTGACAGTAAAGTTTGCCTTCCTGTAATCAGTTCATAAAGTGGAGCACAAACGTTGCTGCACCTCTAAACCTCAACACTCATCAGTGTTTTGTTAAGTCAGAAGTTTCAGATAAACATAATCCAGGTGTTTGTAGTCAAGATGATCCACAAGAAAGTCGTCCAAACTGAACTGAGAATTCAGTTTAGCTGTGTAGGAACGTCAAATCAAATCAAAGTTTATTTAGACGGGACAAGGCATGTTAATGAACACCACATTAAGCGGTGTAAACACAGCGGATTTTAGCAGAAATGCTAGTTTCCATCCGCCGTCCCCACAGAAAACATAAAAACGTCGGATCCCAGCTCAGGTTGCTGTGCAGATGATTAAGTTTAGATAAAGGATGAAGAGGATTTATTGATGGAGTCACAAGCCCCTTTCACACGTCGTTTCCCGCTGGCTAACGCACGCCGGGTCCCTGCGTGATCGTAACCATTCACACATGCCCACCGTCAAAGAAAAGAGCCAGAAGGTGGCGCCAATTCAAAGGCTGCATGTGTTAATGTGGCTGCAGTGGCACTCGCACACTCTACAGATCCTGAAGAGGGCCTCCAGCACCGGCCTTGGAGCACCCCAGGATGCTGTCTGGGTCTCACACTGTCCACTGTTGGGGTCCATAAGCCAAGTGGAGGGAGTGGTGGAAGAAAGCTGGAAGCAGCGGAGGTTTCTTTGGACTGGATGATTGAAAAATCCAAGTTATGAAGTTTATGGATGAGAGAGCTTTCGGTTAAAGTCCATGTGAACGTTCTTAGGTCCTAAACCAACAACAAACAGTTTTAAAAACAAACAATGAAAGATCTGCGGGGCGAGTCTATACTTAGATCTGGACTGAGGAAACCAATTGTTTATTCTGCATCCAAATATTTGCTGGACTCCATGATATTTTGACCCAGAAGCCCTCTCGTCTGATGACAGACTAAGAGTCACATTAAGACCCGGAAGTGACCTTTATTTTGGCAGGGATTTCCTGTTGTTGTCCAGCGAGGAAGCAGGTGCTGGCGCGGGCTCGTATCTCCCTGCTCGTTGGTTTGTTTTTACATGGACGTGGTTTGGTGGCGTTCGTCCTACCGAGGCAGCGCCGCCGCTATCTCAGCCTCGGGCTCCGGATCTGCCGGCCTCCCCGACCCCCCTCACCCGTGTCCCCCCTCCTCCAAACCTCCTCCACACATTCCAGCGCATGAAGACCAGACCAGGGCTTTAATTTCACCTTCGCTCCGGTGAGTCTGCGAGCGCGACGCGCTGCCAGAGTGGGTCGGGCCGGCGCTGGTCGAGTGGAGGAGCCTCCAGCTTTCAGAGGGTCAATTAGAGTTTTGAAAGCAAAGAGGTTTAGAGGGGGGAGAGAAAAGGGGGGCGGTGCTGCAAGATACCAAAAATGCCTTAACACAAACACTGAGAAGACACCAAGAGCAGACGAGCACTGGAATAAGGCGCGTCAGAGGCGGCGCGGCGGCTCCCGCCCTGCCGTTGTGATGCCAACCGCATCCCATGAATGACATGAGGATGGTAACTCCATCGGGGCGGCTGCTGTCTGCCTCTGCTCTCCGCTGCCGACCGAGCGTCTTTACACAGCGAGGGAGGCAGGCTCATTTGCAGAGATGTTTTTTTCAGTTTTTGTGACACATACAAAAGCGCGGGTCAGGCAGGACGCCGGTGTTATGCAACAGGAAAGCAGGAGGTTTTTTTATCGCAACAAGGTCGATTTCTCTGCCTTTCACACCAGGCATATAATAATTCTCTGTGGTGGTGGAGGACCATTCCAAATTTTGCAGCTGGCCTCAGGCGGACCGTCAGACGCGGCTCGAGGAGGATTTGGTCTTCCTCGCGACCTCCTCCGGGCCGTGTTTAGTCCGCCATCTTTGCAACTTTGCTTGGCTGCTGTCATGAAGACTTTTTCTCTGATACATTGGCAGTGGAGTAAATTGCATTTTGTGTGTGTGTGTGTGTGTGTGTGTGTGTGTGTGTGTGTGTGTGTGTGTGTGTGTGTTTCCGTGCGACTCATCCTGCCTCCGGGGTGTAAAGGCCTCCATGCCGGCGACTGATCCTGGTCTCCGCATTGCAGTTAATATTGTTTATGTAACTAGCTTCATGCCCAGTGAGGGGCTGCCGGCGGCGGCCCGCCGGAGGTCCAATGGTGTCAGGTTGTCATTGGTCGGGTCAAATCTGAGGAGGCATGATGTCGTCGTTGGCGCCCGCCGACCCGTCGCCCGCCGCAGACTTAGAAC
>CAAKHG010042191.1:0-12500 GCA_901007715.1 Dactylopterus volitans | reverse complement strand
TTTTTTAATTTAAAAAAAAAATAAAAAATTTTTTAATTCAAATCTAAAGTTTTTGAAAAATAGTGACACATTTTTTTTTATACATTTGCTCGGTGTGACTCATCTTTACAAAGATCCAGTCAAATTAATTAAATTAATTGCAACTGAGATTTTTTTTTCACATTTTTTTAATTGTTAAAAATGTGAGTCTTCTCAGACTTACTCAAGTGGGTTTTCAGAGATGATTGCTTTAAGGACAACTTCAGGGTCAACAGCATGTATTTAAAGATTTAGGAAAAAATAAAGGACTTAAATATGTACATATCTATATCTATATAATTACCTGCACTAATGTTACTCTCAGTCAGAGGCATCGGGAAAAGTAAGAAATTATTAACAACTGTCTCACCACGTGGAGGTTTTGCCTGAATCCGACAGACTCCAGGACCCAGAAGCCTCAGCGTGGGCAAGTCCCTACGCGCGGTGCATTCACAGTTCACAGGCATCTCGACCTAAATGCGATGTGATGGGAGAACCTTTACTCAAACAAACGGCAATATAGTATCAGGGAGGGCTGACCGAGCTGTGAACCGCGGCCCTAACACAGAGCAAATTAACATCAGCAAAAATAGCTCGGCGTTTTCACATCACTTATGTGCCAGGCTGCAAATGCATCAAGCGCTGTCAGGTCATTTCAGCCTGCACATCTTTAACTAAACAGGCCGATGTGAGAGGGCTCCTCCGGCCGGGCGTCGCCCTCGAACTCTGACCACTGAGCTGGACCAGCTCCCGAGGTGCTGCTGTTTAGTGTCCTGCAGGCAAAACATCCCTGGGTCTGAGCTTTCAGTCCCACTATCATTCATCATGAGATCTCTTTCGGGATGTCTTTGGCTCAGCCCCGTCGCCTAATGATGCTGTCTTTGCCGCTGAAAGCGCAGAGGGGAGAGGCCGCCCTCTATGAGAGCCGTTTGATTTGGAGGCCGTGACGGGGCTTCTCTCTGCTCCGGCGCGCCGATTGATGGATTCGGGTTGTGTAAGGTGAGCTCGTCACACGCGTGGCAGGGAGGCGACCGCGGCAACGCGGCCGTCTCCGGCAATCACCGGGCACCAGACTGGACCGGTTTAGGTCGGATGACAGAGACGCTCTCGGAGGAATATGATGGCATCTTAACTAGTGCAGATCGAGTTTTAAGGAATAGCTCCATGCAGCCGAAATGTGCTTTCCAAAACAGAGGACCGTCTACGGGGAAGAGAGGTACAAACGTTTTTGAAATTGGTCAGAATATACTGATCTCCTTGCCTTCCAAGCCCACTATAAGTAACAAGTGCTCATGTAACATCTGTACTCAGATGTCCATGTTCCTGCTCTGGCTTTGGCTGATGACATAGTGGACAGCCTGTTTTATTTTTGGAGCAGTGACGAGCTCCGTCTGATTGTCCGCTGAGGCGAGCGGATAAAAAAAAACAAAAAAAAAAACGTGGAGGTGCATGAAGCAGTTTGAACGGGCCAACAAATGCTCAGTGGATGATGCGTCATGGCAGCGGAGTGGGAGCCTCTGGATGCACGCAGCGTGGAGGGAGGCTGAACATTTGCATATGCCCACACCACGGCAACGATGGAAAGCTGTTTGAAGATCAGGAAAAAGCTTCACTTCGATGTCGATCAAATGATGAGCGGGCTCATAAAAGTCGATAATCAGCCCGCTTTATAATATCCTTACATTTTTGTTAACTGGAGCAAAGATATTCATCTCCGTATCCGCGAACCTGCTCTGAATTTTATCTTCTTCGAGAGGCCTCGCGGGCGCGCTAACCGCTGTCACGGTTTTCGCGGGGTTAAATCTGAAGGCAGCAAGCATGAAAAAGTGAAGCCATCTAGCCATGATGATGCTGATCAAAGAGGCAGAGGAGAGCGGTGCCAGCATCTCACCGCGGCCAAGATCAGGAGTGATCTAAGCCAGAGTTGGCACAGCTTGAAGACAAGTCATGAGGTGCAAAAATGAAAAGAAAAAAAAAAAAATGAAGTTATTGACTGAGTAAAATCACGGGCACTGCGGATTGCTTGAATCCTGTGTTACCTTAATTTCCGATGACCCGCGAAGCACCTCTTAAAGATCACTCAGTGTAATGAGACAGCGGATAAAAGGGGGAGAGTTTATTTCTTTTCCACTCCGGTTTTGACTTCCTCTCTTGCCCTAACGATCCCTTTCCTCATCTTTATCCGTCTCGCCGGTCTCCTCAGCTCGCTGTCCGTCTCCCTGAGGCCGACCCCGGTCTGAGTCGAGCACTTCCAGTGTGCAAACAGCTGGATATCTGAGCTGCAAACATTTACCTCTGCTCCAATAAACGTGCGTGTGTGTTTTGTGTGTGTGTGGGGTGTGTGTGTGTGTGTGTGTGTTCGAAACTGGCTACACTACAGTTGAGTGTAAATTCAAAGAGAGAAACTACTGCAGGGGAGAACTTCAGCCCCGCTCATGTACCAAAAAACAGGAGGAAATCCAAGCAAAAAAAAAAAAAAAATAGGGATGGAAAGCTGTGGGAAGGAGGCAAAAAAGACAGATTGGGGTGAGAGATTCTCTCCCTCCCCTTTGCTGCTTCACAGCCCATTAGGTCAGAGCAGAGCAGCGAGCGTGGCTCTTAAGGCTGGCGGTGTAATATTAGAGAGGACACGACTGAGGGAAGGACCAGCAGTGTTTTTAAAAGCCCCTGTTGTCGGCAGTGTGGGTGAGGTGTCGCTTCCTCTCGCTGCCCGAGAGCAGCATCGCAGTGATATAAGCGCGTCGGGGCTGAGGGCGGAGGCACGTGGAGGGGGAGCGGGCGGAAGGCGAGGAGGACGGCGGGACGGGACCGGCACCTGCACGGCCGGGCGGGCAGCTCCGCAGGCTGCGTCGAAGTAGATGCTGCAGGTGAGGCCCATTTAAAGCCGGGGGACCAACCTCCAAGCTCGTGTGCGACCCGTCATCACTATTTCAACAAGCCTGTGCATGAACTCAAACGTTGGGGATGCAAGAATTTATGGAGTCAAATGAAGAACATGATAATCTTAGCAAAAAATACACCTTCAGATCTATCTGAGGGTTGCTTCTATGCCTCCAAGCCGCACACTGCATGACTAAATTTCTTTTTTTTTATGTTAAAAGAACTTTTTCAAACTGTTTTAGTGTATTTTCTGGTAAAATATGCCTCAAAAGCAAGCACATACGTGCACTCAACTTTAAAAAATAATGGTTTGTTTGTTTGTTTGTTTAAGTAAGTAAGTAATCACTCAGAAACCCAAAAGCACCCAAAAGAAATCGAATGATCCAAACAGGAGGGTATTTCCCCCCCTTAGGTTTAAGCACTATATTAATGCATTACAATGGATTCTAATACTGTGCAGTTTCTTGTACACAAAGCTCCAAAGGAGAATAAAATAAACCCTCACAGTGTCACAGTAACACCTCCTTCATAAGACGACCAGCAGGTAAAAACGGGTGAGTTAGCGGGAAGTAGCTGACGGTCATTGTGATGAAGCTTTAACAATTGTTCCACCGTGTGGACGCGCGAAAAAAAATGTATAAACATTCACTTTCCAGGTGAACTGAACGCCTGTGCTGCAGCTAGACTGCACCTTAACAACCAGATCAGCGTACACGTGGTTGGGTGAGTGAATGTTATACATGAAACACACATTTCTGCATCTGTGGATTTTATCTGATGGCACATTCATACAGGCATATGGCACCTGGTGTGCCTCTGCATGTCTACGGGGGGGGGGGGGGGTTTCGCTTGCTCTCATAAGTCTAAACCACCGATATTTTAGATAATAAAGGGGCAACGGTCGCCTTTAACGCCTCTCTTTGTTGACCGCTTTTCTGATGTTAGCTTCTTTATCTTGAAATCCTATTCATTGGATCATTTACGGTGAGAACACAGCACCTGGGGTCCAGAGGAGCCCGGCTCCGATCCGGCGCGCGATGCAATCCCGATTCCTTACGCCCAGACTTCTGTTCACATGTCAGTCACAATTATGAGGGCGACCTGATGCGTCAGAGGCAACACAGCTTCACGGGTCACGAACTCCTCCCCTGCGGGCGAACGAACATGGAAGCAAACGACAGGAAGGTCTGAACACTTGCATATCAACACTTCAGGAAGAGAGAGCAGATGTGAACGTGTGAGGGCGTACATGCGCTGCTTCCGCCGCGCGCTCAAATCGCGCTAGATAAGATTGTGCTCTATAAGAGGGAACGTGAAATGTGAAACACACACAAACACACACAATAGAGCTGGGAATAAACACCCCGTCTGAACCATATGGCCCATCACCACATGCTGTCAATGTATTTTCGGGGGAAAACACATGGAACTGTGTGGATGTGTTAGAAACACGGCTGGCTTTGTCACAGATACAAGCACACACACACACGCACGCACGCACGCGCGCACGCACAAACAAAGCTGCGAGAGTATAACAAACACAAGCACAGTAGGTGTCTGGGTGCAGACTTGGCTGAGAATGCAGAGAGAGCCCAAACATGCCAGACGGAATCAAAAAATCCGCCGCTCGGTGCCCCACCGAAGTCCCCATCAGCACCCTAGACGCCACGAGACAGCGGAGACCCGGCGGAGGAGGAGCTGCGCAGGAGGGGTGGCAGACCTCAGCGTCGGCGCCGCAGGTGATGCCAGAGGAGGTGAGGATCACATAAACACACAGCCGAGAGACCCGCAGACGCGCGCCGCGCGCGAAAAATGAAGCCGGCTGCTGTTGCGGCGGTCGGACAGGCGCCTCGCCTTTCCTTTTTCACGTTTATGTCAAGGAGTTCACCTTTTTTTTTTTTTTTTTTTTTTTTTTTTAAATCCGCACTAATCGAGCTGCACTAATCGATGTTATCGTGTCTTTGAAGCTCACCGGTTTCCGTCGAAAATATATCGCAAACCTGAACCAGAAAGTCAAAGCCAGTCAAACCTCAATATGGGAGAAGCTTAAATCTCCTCGCCTGCCGCCATATTTATGTCTCACTTGTGGAAAAGTGGCACAAGTGACAGTTAAGTCACGTGATCTCTGAACGCATCTATTCATTTAATCTGATTACTCTCGTGTATCTTTTAGAAATAACTTTTCACTTAACCTGACTGTAACAACTTTTTTTTTTTTTTGCAATATTTTGATGGATGCTGAATGAGCTCATAGGAAAATGAAGACGCGGCATCATAAATGACGATGACTATGAAGTATTTCAGGAGCGGCTGATCGGTCACGCTGAATTATCAATGGTGAGCTGTGTTAGAACTGATGCGTGCAAGTGCCAGGTTTTCATGTCCACCCTCACCCCCCCTCTGAAAGTGACAGTCACACAGCTATGGATGCTAATGCAGCTAATTACTAACAAGCTAATAAAGATGCACCATCATGTAGAAGAATAATTAATTTTATAGGAGACACTGTTGTCAATACTGGCGCGTCTACATTGCTCTGCCTAATTAGCCATTTTCCTTTGCTCCACACTCTTAAAGCTCGTCATGAGACAGTCTAAAGGCTGAGTTTTCTTTTCTTTATTGGATGAACTCTGCCTGAACTTCTGGTTGTTCTCCAGCCGGAAAGTTTTCTACAGTGGTGATTTTTACATTCTGCTAAATGAGACTTCGGTCTCCATCCTCCGGAACCTACGAACCCCGCTCCGAATCAACTTGACAATGTCGAAAGCACTTGCTGTCAAGCTAAACGCAAGGCTACTTTTTTTTCGCTGCGAAAAGTTTTTCATTTTCAGTCTAAATCGTTTGCCTGACATCGAGAACTTATTATTTCACTTGATTTCACCAGATACCCCCCGCCTCTCTTTCAAAAGGTTAACATCATATCTTCCTGGACCAAAAGGTGCATTACGGATGAGCAACTTTATGAATTTAGGGGGGGGGGTCATTGTAGGTGTCTATCCAAGCTGTGCCACTGTTCTATAGTTGTTCTGCGAGAACACTCGGCATCAATAATACAGCTATCAACATGTCGTACACAGCACATGAGGCCACAGCCTTTTAACAGTGTCGGTCCAAATGGATTTCAGCTTTCCTTCACGTCGCTGCCAAGGCGCTGAATTATTTAGGGTGGTAATTAGGTGATTGTGGCTGCAGCATGTGTCTGGAGAACAGAGTAACTGTCAGAACGCCTGTTAGTTTTCTTTTTAGGATTAGCTGTCTAAAAATACAAACCTCCCCCTCCAGCCTTGCACTCCTCTACTGTGTTGATTTTAGTGTAATTCCAGCTCCCTGGCGTGGTCAAAGTAGCAAAAAATACAAACACTTTAACCGAACAAATACAAAAACCCAAAAATGTCACTCTGTGTGCAGGCCTGTGCGTGTATCAGGCTTGTCTGGGCCCTGTGTGTACACATGATTAAGTGGCTGTCCTGAAGCTGTTGTGGCTCTGCTCCCCCAAAGGCCTCGGCATTTCTACCTCACACTCCACGTCACTCTACGTCACTGTCCAACAACGCCACCTAACAATTACCCCACTCGCTGCCAACACTCTGGATGAGCGCCATAAGAACAATGGTTTGCCGTGCAGCTGAACTGGGACGGGCCAATGCTCTGTGACCTAGATAGAGGAGGAGGAGCCGCCATATTGGGAAGGGTCGTGATGGAGGGAAGGTGATGGCACACACATGCCATGCTTGCGCCGCCTGTGCGGCCGTGTGGCTGCAGGCGTCAGCAAACACACTGGTGGCTACGGCATGGTCGCGGCGGTTGCCGCATCTTCCGTGGCCTCGCGCGCGTGCAGGTTAATAGTGCAAAATTGTGCTCACAGCTGCTGTTAAAGAGATAGAAAAGGAACATTTGACCTTGCTAATGGTGTTAATGCTGAGAGGTTGATCTGAGAGCGAGAGTGCGAGTTCACACCGCAGCTGAACCCGCAATCTCTGAGGTCTTGGCTGTAAGAGTCAGGTGGAAAAGCAAGAGACTATCCACTCCATTCTGCTCTTGAACTGCAGCAACGCCATTTTCAATCAGCATGGTAATCAGTTTGCTCATGAGATACGCACACACTGTAGGTTTGTAGAGAATGCCGACCAGCTCTCTATGGCCTGATTTATTGATGATGTGAAATAGAGTACAGATCGATAAGCATTTTTCTGAGTCTGAGAGAGTTGATCACCCGAACTGAACCTGCCAAGCAACCGAGTCAGTGAATGTGGACTCCAACAATGAATTAATGTGGAGGGCACTGCGATAGGTGCAAGGCTCCATGGGTGTTTGCTGCTTGAATTGTAAAAAAAAATAGTCTACACTGTATGTTATATTCAAGGGTTATCATGTAAATAAATAAAAAAAACATCACTGAACAGGACACAGCCTAACCCAGACAGCAAATCCATCATATTTTTTTTTATTTTTTTTAATTCATTATATTTACAATTTAAGGTGCACTGTCAGTTGTGCCAGCCCAGCTGATGT
The DNA here is from genome assembly GCA_901007715.1 of Dactylopterus volitans. Taxonomy (NCBI): domain Eukaryota; kingdom Metazoa; phylum Chordata; class Actinopteri; order Syngnathiformes; family Dactylopteridae; genus Dactylopterus; species Dactylopterus volitans. Next base: position 5,090 of record CAAKHG010042191.1, on the reverse strand, counting down.
GACGCAGCCTGAGCCAAACTGTCATTGCCTTTTTGCAATTGCAGTCCAGCCAGTTATGAGGGCGCAAAAAAAAGCACAATTTCCCAGCTGGAGTCACGGCGCGGCAGGTAAGTTGCGTCTGCCATATTTGATGGGAAAAAAAACAACAGATTTTAACATAGAAATTAATGTTTGAAAATGACGTACAAAAGAAATAAAAAAAAACAATAATTTGGGTTACTGTGACGTCCTTCGTGCTTCTTGTTACCACGTGACCATCCAGATCTGGACGCGCAGCAGATGTGTGGTAAAATGCAGCTGCAAACAGCTGGCAGTTACACTGGCAGGTCAGGATCTTTCTCTCCTCTGCCTCCTCCGTCAACGTCCTTTTTCGGTCTTGCCCTTAACGCCGGCGCTGAGCGTCGCGAGCCGCAGTAGCTTGCGACGCGACGAAGTGTCACGCGCCGCTCTCCGACCTGATTCAATCCGAGTAACGCAGTGGAAGAACAGACGATGGGTACGGCGAGTGGGAACGACAGACCGATCGCAAGTCAGTGTCCAATCAAAATGATTCAGGAGGGGTTGTTTTAAGGTTAAAATAGAAATGTGAGGTAAAACTAAGCAACCTTAAACCGGGCTGTCTACTAGTTGTCTCATGTCAGGACTTTATTATGACATCTTAAAAAATCTATTTAAAAAAATTCAAAGAACCCAGTCAGGCTCCTCCAACACACTTTTTTTTTGCTCATTTGTTAACCAGGAAATCCTCCATCAGATGTAATTTTTTTCTTGTAATTCTAATTTTGTTTCGAAGGTAATTTTGCGTGTCAAGTTGAAATAGTGACATTGTGCTTGTTTATCGAGGGAGCGCATGGCCGGAAACACACCGAGCTCGCACTTCCACTTGTCGCCAGATGAAGCCCACTGCGTTTAATCCAAAGCGTCTGTTGCATTGTAAGAACCGCTCAAGACTAGTGGATGAATTATAACACAGTGGATGATGCGGCCGTGCTCCTGATATTATAAGGAGCGCGGCCCATGGCAGGCTGGCGTCGCAAAAGTGACAGCCAACAGATGGACAGATTCCCCTTCAGGGGTGACGGAGGAGAGCCGCGCTGCCTACTTGAGAATAATCACAAAAGACAAATAAATGAAACAGGCAGGCTCCGCCACGAGCGAGTTTGAGCTTTGCCGTTTCTCCCCGTGTATCAACACATTCGCACATCCAGCCACTTCCTCTCCCCATCTCTCCTCGTGCGGTGCCTCGTCTTCCCCTCCGCTCTACCTTTGCAGCGGTGACCTTTGCGGCCTCCCTGCTACTTTTCTCACTATCTCAGCCCTTTTATCTCGCTCGCCCTGCCTCTGGTTGTTTCCGCGGAGCTGTGAGGACTGAGAAGAATGTGTCTGAGGAAGGTGGAGAAAAGCTCAGGATCATGAGAAGGTGTGATGGCAGGATGTCTGTCGGGACCGCAGGGATGAAAGAGCATGACCCGCCACAGGATAAAGGATGGAGGGAGGAAAGGGGGGATGCCACACCACTTCCTGTTCTTCACATTTGCCTCATATTTGTGGAGAACACCTTCAGCGTCGCCTGAGAGCGTCTTGATGTCCGGTGGCTGGAAGGGCTCAGCTGTTTATGTGCAATGTATTTCGTGCTTCCACATTCACGCATGACTTGGAGGATGACCTGGTTATCTTATGCCGCGTTGGCTACACCTTCACACATGCGCCTTCCCTGCTTCGACACCTTCGCGCGTGGCACCGAGACGAGAGGAGACAGGGAATCTCGGGGTGCCTCAGCCTCTCCCAACTCGCAATTCATTTATCTCAGTGTCATTTGATCTGATCATGCCTGTCAGTGGCAGAATTCTACCTTCTCCCCTCTCTTCTGCTCCTTCACCTCAAGCAACCCTCCCCCCGACCCTCCGCCTCCAGCCCCTCCCTCCACCCATCGCCTCCATCTTCGCCCTGAACTGGTCCTGGTACAGCGCAGTGCCCGTGTGCAACGATGCTCAGGGAGGTCGCCGTGCGGTCACTGCGCAAAGCCTGGTCGCATTGTGACTTGAAGCTGCAGAATGTGCCATGGTGCATTAGCGCGCTGCCGCCTGGCTGAGCATGAGGCACAGAGACAGAGAGAGAGAGAGCGAGAGAGAGAGACAGAGAGAGAGAGAGAGGGAGAGAGAGAGAGAGGGCGGAGGAGGAGGTGGAAAAGAGGTACAGCGAATGGAGGAGGAGCTAAGGGATGGTGTAAAAGTCAAAAAGATTGGAAAGCAAAACAGGGAGGAGGAAAAAGAGATGAGGGAGGGGAAAGGAGGATAAGAGGAGCAAGGAAGGGGAGAAGAGGAGGAAAGAGAGGGCATCAGCGCACTTACACAAGCAGAGTTCAGAGGCCTCTGGGGTGCTGGGCTCTGGTAGGGTGGATCATTAAATATGAAGGCGTATCAAGGCTGTGTGTTTGCGCTGGTGTCTATACTCATCTTCTCCTTCTCTTGCTCCCATCTCGTACCTCTTCTTCTCCTCCTCCGCCTCCGGTTTCTTTTAGTTTATGACTCATCCTCACTATTTGTACTATCCACTTTCAATTAACAATAAACAGCCATAGAATTAAAGAAGGAAGAGTAGTAGAATTTGTTTGTAACCAAAAAAAAACAAACCAAGATGAGCGCATGTATTCCCACCCATCTGTACATTCTCATGTGCTTTGTCAGTCAGTTGGTCGGGAGCCAGTGGTCGAGAAGGAGCACATAGTGCACTACCACTAAAAACAGATGGGATGTGATTGAATGATGTAACGGACCAATGGGAGAGCCCGCTGCAAGGCTGCTGGGACATGATCTCATTTTCATCCTCGCCCGAAGCAGGTTTAGACTGCTCTGATCCCTAATCTGCTCTGCACCAACTGGATTTGCTCTAGCTAATGCACGCGCACACACGCGCACGCACGCACGCACGCACACACACACACACACACATTTCATTGTATTTTTTTTTTAATGTTTTGTGCGTTTCAGAGGAGCAGGGGGACATTTAAAGGTTACATCTTGGAACTAACAGGGACTGCTGCTGTCATTAGATTTTTCCAGATTGAGCACAGGAGGCTTTTAGAATTCTGGTGCTTTTAAGGAGTAAACTCCCATATGCAGGCTGAATTTGACAGGCACACGGACAATCAAACACACGCACGCGCACATACACACACACACGCACACACACACACACACGCACACACACACACACACACACACACACACACACACACACACTCAGCCAGAAGAAACAGGTCATGTCGAAGATCACTGTCCAGGGACTTGAGCTGAAAGTCAAACACGAAAGAGCTCTACACCGATGGCTCCATACAACCTCGGTGACATGTGACCGAGGTTGAAGAAGCCAGTGAGGCTGCAGCGGGGCCACGCTGTTCTCTTGGCATTAACCTCTATACGTGCATTAATCTGCCCACACACACACACACAAGTATGCGTCACAGAAGTGCCAGCATTGCTGTGTTATGATAAAGGCAAAGCCTCTTGGGCCTGTGCTGCTCGGAGCAGGGAACCACAGGGTCAACAGCCTGTCCTTGACCCCGAACGCTTTGAAGGACAGAAGCACAGAGAGAATTAAATGGCATGTCACAAATCATACAGAATGTGCAGCTTTGTATACATGTACAATTGCAAGCCTGGAGCTTTACAGCTGGATAACAGGAATTTGTTTGCCTTATTTTTGGGCCACCTGGCTCATAGTTTGCGAAAAAAAAAAAAAAAAAACCAGCTGCTAACATCTGGCTTTTGTCTTCTTTGTGAAGGAGTAAAATCGGCATTCACTCCAGGGTAAAACGACGGCAATGAAACGATGGCATGCATCAGCTCCACCTCCGGGTGGCAGTGATGCGAACATGGCGACACCCGGGAGCACATGTGGATTTGCGCGATGCGGTAGGCGGGGCATAGCAACATGGCGCTAACGGCCTTAGCCAGCCAAACTCCATCCATCCTCTCGCATCATTCAGTCAAACCGTTAACCATTAACCATCATCTCACTGGCTTCCAGGCTGCGTTCTACTGTTTACTATCCCGTTCTCTGGCAAGATTGTCAGCCTGATGACATCAGACGTGACACAAGGAGAGAGAAAATAAAAAAAAAAACGAGAGGCAAACTCAGTTGCTGTCAGTCAGACCTGGTGTGATTTTGTTGTGAAAAGGGCATAAGTTTGAGAAGAAAAAAAAAAAAAGCTGCAGAGTGAGTCACACACCCACACACACACAAACACACACACACAGGCAAATCAAAATAGCAGTTTTACAAACACAAAGTTTCCCTGTTCCCTGATCATCCCAATTAAAACAAATGTCACACGCTGAACTGACAAAGCTAGTGAGCAGATTCTTCTTTTTTTTTTTTAATCAAATTAAAAAAGAAGAAATAAACAATAATGGAACTCCGAGTGAATCTCAAGTGTCCTCTCCTGTCTTTGACCCTCATCTAAAAACATCCACAGCTTACCGAACACATACCGTTGCTCTCCACAGCGCACGTGCCCCGCGGGCTGGATTTCATCACACTCGCTTCGGTCTGGGGTCAAGTGGTCAATAGCTGTGGTCAAAGCGACCCGCCGCCCGGCGAGCCCATCGACCACGCCGCGCCGCGCTGACATGGATAAGATAACCGCTCCCGCGCGTAGTGGCGTCACGAGAGGCGTCCGGTCCGGGATGCAGCGGATCAAAGGGGGCCATGTGGGGCTCCGGCGGCACCGGCCCGATCGATCTGCTTTACTCAGGCCAAGAACGAGCGGCCAAACCTAATGCACCATCAATACTAACACGCCAGGGACATGTGAAGAGAGTGGTGGGCTCATGGGAGGGTGGTGGGAGTATCCGTGTCCGCCTGCATCTGTCGCAGGCTATTACACTAAGTCAGACACATGCAGGCTTTATGGAGAATGCTGCATAGGCAGGCTTTTTTTTTAAATTTGGGTGAAGGGTCAGACCAAGAATGGTCTATAAAGACGAATATGGGAAGAAAAACATCAAAAGACCAGTGTGCCCCTCCCAGAGGGTCACCGGGGCCCCACCCTGGCCCCAGGCCTGAGCAAGGGGCCTGCTCTTTTGCGC
>CAAKHG010042184.1:5107-32401 GCA_901007715.1 Dactylopterus volitans | reverse complement strand
ACATGCAATTTTTTTTCACTGCATATACTATGAGCATAAAGTTCCATGTAGTTGATGGGTTCCTCGTTGTAGATCATGGTCTCTCTCTGTTCTACATGTTTCTCTACTTGCGTGAACGTACGGCAGATCCTCCTCTGGTACTGCTCGATGACCTTCAGGAGCTCCATGCAAGTTCTCTGGATGGAGTGAAACACCTGCAAGAGAGACGACTCGTCAGCGCCGGCCGTCGCTCACGTTCCAGCGCGACCCGCTAGAACTTAGAACCTGCCTGCCGCCGCCTTCCAGAGGACGAACCATTATGACTCCTTACCGATTTCTGGACGCGGCATCAGCGCAGCGGATGCGACGTAACGCCGAGCGAACAAGCTCGGGCTTTAAAATCTCACCGCTTAAAGGGATAGTTCACCCAAAATATGAAACTCAAGCGTTCAAATCCACCAAACACTTTCGGAGTTTCAGGGGCTTGAACAGCTCTGCAGCCTAATCCAATACAGTTGGGGTAAACGGTGACCACTTCTTCAGATGTCAAAAAAACAACCCATAATACTCCTCACTGCTGCTGCCGTGGCGTCGCCTGGGTGTCTGCAAGCCGTGACGTTAAAATTCGCAGCGAAACGGCGTCGTCCACGTCACGTTTTCAGCCCAGAAACGGAGCTGCTAATTTTGCCGGCCTCCAGCGAAAGCGCGCCGACGACGGCTCGACATTCAATATTCGGGTGAACTGTCCCTTTTAAAGGCTGCGGCCTGAAACCAGCGCGAGCTTTCGGCGTATCGATTTCAGCCGTCGAAAGTCATCTCACTCGGGGCGGCTTAGCGTGAGTTTGACGCCCGGAGGAGACACGACGGCGCGCCGGCGCCGCAGCGCAATCAACGCGGCGCTCTGGGGGCCCGGCCGCCGGCCTCGCTCACCTCCAGCTTGGCGTCCAGGTCGGCGTCGGACGCCACCACATGCTCGTCCTCTTTCTTCCCGGTGACCTTGATGAGCGTCTGCTTGGTCTTCCAGTACCTCTGCTGGAACTTGTTCACCACCGACGAGTCCTGGCTTTGGATGAAGCGGTCGAGATAGTCTCGGGGGTAGCCGCTGCAATCACACACACACACACGTCCAGAATAACACACACACACGTTAAGATGCGCGCGCCCGTGACGCACGTTCGCAGCGCTGGTTGATGCGAAGCAGCTCTGACGTTCACTCACAAGTTCCCCGCCTCCATTTTTCAGGATGACCTGCAGGGGGGAGAAACAGCAGATGGTTTCCAGAACGCGATGCAAGCGGCCAAAGATTCACAAAACCGCGGCGCCCGTCAGCTGCCGTCATCTCCAGAACCCGCGGCTCATGCGACCGTTACACCCCGGCGTGGCCTTCAACCCAAGGTGATGCCGCTAGCATGAAATCAGTACGCAGCGTCTCGGGGCCTGTGTTAACGCTCCCAGCGCCACTTAGGAGAACAAAAAAAAAATATCTACAGCATGAAGCCATTTTACTGTGGTTCTTCTTCTGGTCCTTTGTGCCTCGGCGGTGGAGAGACCGGACCGTCCGTGCAGGCGGGGTAAACGCGCCAAACGGCTGCTGACTTCTGCCCGTCTTATCCGTAGAAGGGGGGAATTAGCGGCATTAGCGCTGGCTCTGTTCTATTCCCGGCGAGTCACGACAGCGCGGCGACGAGGCAGCGGCTGCACGGAGCTCCTGCTAACAGGAGTCCAGCTCGCTAATGTTAACGACGCCATGTGAAATGCGTCCAAATAAAATGTCTGTGTTTTTAGCCGCAGGTTAACTGCCGTCTATTTAAGACGTCTCCCCGCCTTTCCGGCGTTATGTTACTGTTATTGTTACTTAACGAAACTGACTGTAAGCCAGTCGTCCATGAATATGAAGTAATGTGACGCATGGCGCCGCGTTTTCTTGTCTGAACAGACAAGACGAGCCTGAAAGTAACTCCTCTCACGTCGGCAAAAGCTGGGAGGATGGCCTGTGCAACAGTTACGATACATTTTTTTTTTGTATTTGTATGATTGCGTTTGTGTTTATTATGTAAGTACAATGGATATAAAACGGTTTAGGAATCTGTAAGCAATCGAACCCGAAAAGAGGGAATCGGAAAGGGAACCGAGGGTCCTTACAGCAAAACCGACGCTGCCATGTCGGACCCAAAACGGGCTCCAAGCGCGACATGACAGAGCCCCGCACGCCAAACGGGTCCAGGAAGCAGGAAGCAGACGGAGGCAGACGGTTCGCCATCCCGTTCCCGGAAAACCGCGGCGGAGGGAGTGCTCGAACGGCGGGCGGCAGGCAAACGCAAGGGGACGGCCTGCGGGCGTCACCCAACGCCCGCAATCGTTGGGCGGTGAAGGTCGCGAGCAGGGCCGGCGAGGAAGTGCGCCGGCGGCCGCAGGCAGAACTATGCACGGCCGCGATTGGGCGGTTTTTGAGAGAGGTAATTCGGCGACACGGCCCACGAGCGCAAACCTCAGACAGCCACAGAATGAGCCAATCCCTGAGGAGATTATGACCTTGGATTAGGACTGGAGGGGCGAGCGAGGCGGCGGGGATCAATACCTCAATTATAGCCAAGTTACCTTTCTGATATCAGCTGCGCAAATGCTTTGTTTTGTCTGATGCACATTTTGGCACAAAGTCGTCCCGGCTGATTCAAAAGTATCGCAAGTTATTTTTGAAGTTTTAGTCGCGGCCCTCTTTATTCCCTTATATTTAAAAAAAAAAAAAAAAAAAACAATTCTATGATTTGAGTTTACACATAGTTCATCGCAATAATCCGTAACGTCAGGCAAAACTCCTGAAAGGAGGAAAAACTAATTACAAATCTTGCACTTTTCTTATTATAAGTTGGCGTCATCGCTTAAAACACATAAGCCCACACATGGGCAAAATGAGGTCCAGGGGCCAGAGGCGGCCCGTTAACAATCGCTACCCGGCCCGCACCCTCCTCAAAGGACGACAAAATAACCCCAGATTAACGAAAAAAGGCAACAATATGCTAATGAACCTCAACTTCTTTTTTTAAAAATTGCGAATACTTTTTATATTTACTCTTGTTATATTGCTCGACCACCATTTGTCACCATTTTGACGCAGAAAACCGTCCCATTGTTGGGCTGACGAGGTCACGTCAGGTCAGCTCCATTTGCACAGCGCCAAATCACTACAGAAGTTACCTCATGACACTTGACAAGAGGGGCAGGTCGAATATCTAAAGGAATATCTTATCGAATCTTATATTATCGAATCTTATCTTATTGAATCTTATCTTGAGGTTGATAATTGCACCTGAGCGACACCTGAAGCTGCAAAAACAGCATTTCAAACCAGAAGCTCGTGTTTTTGTAAAGGACTCAAAAAGCTTCTGGTCTGGCAAACGATCTCCTGCAAAACATCACCCAGCACTCTGACTTTTACACGTCAGCTGGATTGTGGAGGAAGCCCGGGTGTGCATACGCCCACCAACCAACCACTTTATTAGGTACACCCTTTCAACCGCTTGTGTTTACGCAAACATCCCATCGGCCAATCACATGGTGGCGACCCGACGCATTTGGGGAACCACACGTGGTCAAGGTGATGTGCCGGGGTTCACACCGAGCCTCGGGGTGGAGAGGAGAGGTGGTCTGAGCAGCTTAGGCGACTGCTGACCTGCTGGGAGAGGACGCCTACTTAATGCCAGAGGTCAGAGGTCAAGCGAGAGACAAGGGTTCTTCGGCGAACCACTCGGTACGGCCGAGGTCTGCGGAGGGAGCGTCTCTGGACCCCCCTTGAAGCCGGTGGGCTGCAGCGGCGCAGCACACCTTGCTAGCTACCTAATAAAGTGCAAATTCTACTCCAATGGAAGCGATCTGAAGCATGACTGGGCGCGAGGAGCTCCAGCTGCTCCCAGGGGAGGAGGCTCCACACCTCCCACCTCCAGCTCCACCTGCTGTCCTGCGGCGGAGCGTCACCTGCCCTCCACCATCAGCTACATCCGGTGACGTGAGCGCACCGAGAGTAAAAAATAAATAAATAAATAAAAATAAATAATCACCTGCGCCTCGCGCAGTCACGACCCCCGTTTAACAGGAAGAGACGCGACGGGACGCCGCGTCGTGACTACCGAGGAGCGCCGGCGCGCCTCAGCTGCGGCTAAAATAACAATAATAATAATACTACTAATAATAAAAGCGCATCATAAACACACAGGCTGACTCACCGCCCCTCCTCCTCCTCCTCCTGCTCCTCCCCCTCCTCTCCCTCCCCTCCCCCCCTTTCTCTTTACATTTTGACGCAAACATAACAGCATAAATGTGCAAACGCGGGGGGGGGGGACCCGCAGACGTACCTCCGCGTGTGGATGACATGCAGAATAAAGGCCGCCTCCGAGGCTTCCGTCGCGCCGCGCACCGACAGCGAGGCCCCGCGAGCGCTCTCATCCGCCGCGTCCAATCCGGCGGCGGCGCGCTCCCGCACGACGCGCGCTGACGTCAGGCCAGGCCCGGGCCGCGCGCGCGCTCCTTCCCTCCCTCCCTCCCTCCCTCACACGCTGCCGGCCGGCGCGCATGCGCAGCCGCGCGTTTTTGAAACGTTTGTCTCGCGCGAACGCCCAGGTGCGTCGCCGTCGCTAATTGACCGGCCCGTGCGGTTCGGCGGCTGGTGACGTCTCGGTGAGCCGGGAGGACGTTTGTTCGTGTTCGGTCACCGGAGCTGGAATCACACGGTTCGTCGGCAATGCCGCAAACGCTCGTGCACGACGAGAGCCGAACGAAGCAACGACGGGAAGGGATTAATCAATTAAACAAAAAAAAACCCAAAACGAAACATTATTAGTAGCAGAAGTATTAGTAGTTCTAGTGCTAGCAGTTGCAGTAGTACGAGCAGTTGTAGTAGTAGTGGGAGTACTAGCTGTTGTAGTAGAAATCGTAGTAGTAGTACTAGCAGTTGTAGTAGTAGTAGCAGTAGTAGTAGTAGTAGTTTGTAGTTGTAGGAAGAGGAGAAGGAGAGTAAGAGTAGTGTTAAGCAGTAAAAGTAGTAGTATTAGCTGTAGGAGCAGAGGCAATCAAAGAAGTGTAAGTAGCAGGATTGGCATTAGGCCTACTTGTAGTACTGATAGTAGTATTCATAGTATCACGATAAATAGCAGTCATATTAGTTGTACCAGTTGTAGTAGTCGTAGCAGCAGTAGAAGCAGAAGTAATCAAAGTAGTATTAGGCCTTGTCATTGTAGGAATGGTACTATTGGTAGTATCAGTGTAAGTCATAGTTGGACTAGTTGTATCACAAGTAGTAGGGGTAATAGTACTAGCAGCAGTAAGATAGTACTGGTAGTAGTACAGTATAGGTAACTATAGTAGCAGTCTTAATAGTAGTGTATGTGATATAATATACTGCAATCATGACCAGCTGACCTTCTTAAAGGGCACCAGGACAAATATTTAATTCCTTGCATGTTGTGTGTAAATTCCTCTTAAAGAGGAACGTTGGTGTTTTTCCGTCAAATCATCTCAATCAATGCTTTTTACCAAAAAAAAAAAAAAAATCAGAAAATAAGACCCATTTTGAAAAATACAACGTTTTCCTTTAAAAAGGCTCTAAACTGTGTTATCTGTTAGCCTAAATGTCGTTCATGGTTGTTCAGGCCAAATACACGGAAAGTTGGATAACACCACAGCAAGAGTACCGAGTTAATTAATGTTTTTTTTTAATCTGTTTTATTTATTTATTTTTTTTAATTATTTAAGGAAGTGGTCTCCATTTACTTCAATTGTGTTGGATTTGGCTGCGAAGCTGTTGAAACCCCCGAAACTCCAAAAGTGTTTGACGGACTCAAACGCCGCTTCACCCGTCGCTCCATCAGCATGGTGGTGAGTAGAGAATTTAATTTCATTTTCATTTCTGGGTGAATTGTCCAGGAAAAAGGGGCTTTAAATCACAGCAGCTTGTCGTCATACATGGTGAAAGGGGAGTTTCATCAAAAGCAAAATGTCATGTCGGTAAATTCTGTTTGCTTAATCTGCCCTTTAACATACATACTATATACATATATATGCTATATACAATCAGCCATAACATTATGACCCCTGCATGTTCACCATAGAATATAATGCAACAGCCCTGCAACTGATTCTCCCTTCTGGAGGAGTTTTATGTTGAATTTTTACTGAACCTTTTTGAGAGAGGCGTTGACGTATTTTACTGACTGTTCGTGGGACTGTGATTTTTTTGACGCTGCAGAGCTGTGCTGGTTCATTGTGGTCAACCCACTCCTATGCGTTCGGGTGTCAAAATATTAGGGACACCTCATTGCAACCCAGGCTAATTTCGTAATCGGACATTGTCTTTATCATTGAAGCGCAGATCTCCACCATGGTTATAAAAATAAAGCATCTAATGGATTTCTTCTTTCAAGTTTTGGCGGAAACCTGTGGGCTTTGTGTAATCCTACTAACGGCTGACATCGTAACCTCACCGATGGAGGTCATGATCACGTCTCGATATTCGCTCACGTCTGCTTGTCGTCTCGGTCGCGGCCGGACCGCCGCCGGTGCGCGCGGGCAACATCTGTCCTGAGATCAGTTCCGCGCTCGTCCAAAGGATGGCAGTGTAACACAAAGGACGGCCGGCGCGCTTTAATGGTCTCCTCCCCTGTTTGGGGCCCTGAAGCTTTCATCTGTTGGCTTCAATTTATTTCATCACAGTATACTGCAGCTGATCTAATAGCATGTACATTTTGTTGTCACCTAAAGGGAATTACTTGTCATGCTCCAAATTGATGTACCTGTTTGTAGCCTTCGACAGTGTTTGTGCTGCTCCGGTCGCCGGGTGTGTGAGCAGCATGCAGTTCCCACTGATCAGCACATTTAAATGGGAGATTATGGATTTGTGTTTGGAAAAGTGTGGTGTGTGTGTGTGTGGAGCTTTTTTTGAATTTGTTCACGAGTTGGGTTTTCCTTCGCACTTGTACCTCAAATGTCCTGCCAACCTGTGCTGGAACACCGCTAATTATGACGAAATGCTAATAACTGCCCGGTAAAAATGTCATTTCCTGCAAAGGACGCATGGCAATGCTGAACTGAAGTGCAAAAAAACGGCAGAAAGAGGCTGGAATGAAGCATAAAAGTCCTTTTGCGCTAAAGCGTAGGTTAGTTTAAGAAGCCGCATTAGCTGACATCATAGCATGTTCATTCATTTCTACAATTAGAACAATTACAAAAAAAATAAAAAAAATAATGCAAAAAAAAAAAAAAGTTTTAGTGATGAAAAACTTTGGTTGGAGGAATAAATGTCCCACAAGAGCTTGTCATTTTGACAGAATTAATTAATGTAATTATATGCACAGCACACACACACAGATCAGCCGTAACATTACGACCACTGCATGTTTGCCATAGAATATAATGCAACAGCGCTGCCATAAATTCTGCCTTCAGGAAGAGTTTTATGTTGAATTTTGATTGAAATCTGTTTGAGAGAGTTGTTGACATATTTTTACGATCGTTATTGGGACTGTAATTTGCGCGGTGTTGATCTGTACTGGGTGACACCAAGAGGCGTCCCTAATACTATGGTCATCCCACCCGTATTCATTAGGGTGACAAAATATTCGCGACACCTCTCAGTATAACCCAGTACAATTCAACTGCATTAACATATTACAGTCCCAAATATATACTTGAATGAATAAACAATAATTAGAAATATAAAGAAATAAAATACCATGTAAAACATGCAAGAAAAAGAAGAACATAATTGGACATTTTGGATAGCATAATGCTCTCAGGATTCACACTCATTTCATAATAATAATGCCACAAATGAGTGACTAATAAGGGCAAACTCTTCCACCAGCAATGAAAGCTACCACAAAGGAACGTAATTACAAAACGAGAGTGAACAGTGAAACGAAGTTAAGCTGGAAAAAAAAAGAGGTTTGACTGAGTCAAAACGTTGATCAGAGCGCTCAAGTTTGACTTCTGTTGGAAAACAATTCTGAACTGCGACCGTGGAAACAAAAGTTGCCATCAGGTCACATGATCAATTTCCTCACCATTAAAGTGCTAATGTGCTCAGCTCAACAGATTTTATATAAATAATAACAGAAATTGTCTCAGGACACTGTTTATTTTTTTTTTTTTTAGGTTTAGACCACGTTCTTTAAAGATTTACAACTATCCCCCCTTTTGAGCACACACACGGCACCGGCGGCGAGGGAAAACTCCCTTTTAACAGGTGAAACCTCAGAGCTGAAGCAGACTCAAAGCGGGCGGAGCCATCTGAGGAGAGGGGGCACGAAGAGAGAAAAAGATCGTAGAGAGAGGTGAGGGAGATGGGCGGGGCCATGGGCGGCAGGACCCATGCTCCGCCCCTCTGCGGAGCCTCCTGTTAGCGATCCTGTTCGTAAACGACGCGGCAGATGCGGTCGAAAACATGAACATGTGGCTCAAACCCAGTAAAATCATTAATCGTTTTCTCATTTCTACAACTTATGCCTGGGCGATTAAACACCGGCACTACACTGGCGGTAAATACTCACTCGGAGGAAGATTAGACAGTTTTAAATATGTTAAAAGCGTGGATGAGCCGTTCCGCAAATGCAAGTTATCCCGCTCCGGGCTTTAAAAACGCACATAAACATGCGTGCGGCATGAATGATTCTTAATGCTGCGTCGTGCAGGTTTTTCCGGCGTCGCGGTCGCACATTTGGAGTCGGAGGAACCATCTCAGAGGATTTAAGACTCGGACTGATCCATGACCGTTAAACACTCTGCGGCAGTGGCGCTCTCATTGTCGCCGGGCCGTTGCTTAATTTTACACCCACCCTCATTAACAGACCCGATTGGCCACATAAAAATTGGATTTGGAGTTCAGGTGGAGGCGTGGAGACCTCCGTCAGCCGCCTCGCCGCATCGCTAACTGCGGCTGACAAATTAATCACGCCGCTACAAAAGAAAAGAACAAAAAAACCCCCAAACTGCTCTTTTGTCTCGAATGGGTTCAGGACCGGAGTCTCGGCCTGTTTTTCCGCATCATTTCTATTCACCGGTCGGGATTAAGTCATCTGGTTGGAGGTTTCATTCAATCAGGGCAGAGTCGGTGTAATTCTCGTATATCGATCTGGGAGGTGGGTCGCTATTGATCTCCGCTGACATTTCCTTCCTCACACTCAAATGTGCTACATTTGTGTGTGTGTGTTTTTTTTTTTCCTCCCTCACTGTCGGACTCATGATTTCCTCCTTTCACATCAGCTTTTCGCCGTCAGGGGGGGTTCACAACGCGCCCACTTCCCATTCCCGCGGACATGGTCTTTCCCAGACTTGCCCTCATTATGAATGTTTGCACCTCCTCCCCCTCTTCTCGTGAGTGGCCCGCCTGACCCCAGAAATTGCCTGATTGACTTTTTTTTTTCTCTCTCTTTTCTCCCTCCTCCCCGCTCCACACGCAGAGTAAATGTGTGGTGATGGGGAACCATGACATTTACATTTTTTGCGCCTGCTCCGGTATGATCTCCCGAGTTTTCCGACGCCGACTGCAGCTCAAAACAGGTCACAGGATCAAAAGTGTCTCTCGCCTGAAGGAGCCAACCGAGTCGATCCTTTTCCATTTCTGCACCAAACGATGCCCCCACCCTCCTCCATGCCCCCCCCCCTCCACCCTCTCCCTCTATGTCTCTCCCTATGTCTCTCGCCCCACCCCCCCCAGTAACTCGCCGGAACACATTTAGATCCTGAGCAGAACTCCTCAGTGCCCACTCATCACTCTGCGTGGTGTTTGAAGATTACTACGCTCAGAGACATCCTCACTGGGCATCCAGGCAGCTTAGAGGCCAAAATCCGTAATCCCTTACCCTTCATGGGAATTCTCCATGCACTTCAACATGCTGAAATACAGCCACGCTGCAGCAGAAGCGGCCTCTCATGGTCGAGGAACCGCTGCAGCCCGAGGCCCAGATAGATGGATGACATGTCTCAAGGAATGTGCGAGAAGCAGAGGAAGTTAAATGTAAGAGCGAGGGGGGGAAGGAAAAAAAAAAAGAAGTAGTTCTATTCCGCAGATAGTTTCTGCCCGGCAATCTAATTGGCAAGCAGAGAGCAAGGCGAGAGGGACGCTTCTTACAAGGTGTTTTTATTTCAAACGCGTGCCCACACACTCCATCTGCTTTATGTATACCATAACAGCCCAGAAGACATTATTTACTGAAAATATGGGCAGTTTGGCGAGGCTCAGCAGCTGCACCGCTCCTCCACCGGTCGTCACCATAAGGAATTTCCTCCGAGGCTTAACGGCCTTATTAAAAAACATAAATAAATGCAGGTCCTTGATTTAGTCATCTGCATGAAGACGTAATATGTAAAGTTCCCGCCGCTGCGGCTGAGAGAGCGGCGGCAGGCTTTAATTTCCCCTCCCTCCAATGCTTTGTTAGTCTGCGGCGCTAAAGCCAGTGTAATAGCCTGGGGAGTTTGTCTTGCAGCGTACAAGAATAATAAAAGTAATTTCATACCCACATTTGGTATTTTCCTGCGACGGGAGCATTTCTTTACCTAAACCCTCTCCATTTTTATTTATTTTTTTTTCCCCCTCCTTGACGCGCAAGCAAAAGAAAGGGAGAGAGAGAGAGAACAGTCAGAGCAGGTTTGGGATTTTTAAACTTAAGTCATCTTCTCAAGCGTTGACGCCTGCTCTTCCTCGTGTTAGATTAATATGTTGCGCCCCAACTTGAGGAGAATGTCATGGTGAACAACCTTGGTTGCCCCCCCCTACCCACCACCTCCATCTCGCGCCACCCCACCCCCACCCAGAGTCCTCTCACGGCCTCCCTGCATCCTATAGCGCCGCAGCTCCATCTCACCCCCCCGCCCCCCACCCCCCTCATCGCCGTCGTGGCAGCGAGCGCCGAGGTCGCGGCGTGTCACCGAGCCGGCAACCGGCCCCAACTTGTTCAAGGTTACTTTTTGATCTAATGGTGTTGCATTTTTTAAAACGGCATCATCCCTCTCGCGGTTGCCACGGTGCCCAGTCCATCTCTGTCACAAACGCTGGCTGTGAGTCTCACCTTTAGTAGCTGAAGCTCCCGGAGAGGTTGTTAAAGATATAAATCAATGGCAAAACGAAGCCCCGGCTGCAGCGCGAGCCGGCCCTGATTGTTGTACCTGCCAAGTCGTATTAATGGTCGTGTGTGTCTGTTATTTAGTGGCATCCTTTGGCAGAAGCGGGGTATCATTTCCATAACTGCGTTTTCATTAGACCGCAGTCAACAACTGAAACTAAGAATCAGTGTGTCTGTGAGCTTAATTGACTTCTTTTCGCACAAGTCTGTTTTATTATACCCAGAAAAAAAAGCAAAAAAACAATAATCCAGAATTACCACTGTGCGGTCGTTTGGCTTCACCAACCAATCAAGAAGCAGTTAACATCCCTGTCTGTCCATAATGTATGTGGTGAATTAAGAGTAGAGAAGCATCATCATTTCATCCTATTAGACATTTGTCTGAGATGCTGCTGTACAGCTGATGTCATGATGACCTTGACCTTTGACCGCCAAAAGTCTAATCAGATCACCGCCGAGGCTGAGTTTACGTTCCTGGAATATTGTGTTAGTGAGAGTGATGCAACTTATAGAAAATTTGACCTCTGACATTATGGATGCATGACGTTCCATTTCATCATCTTAGACTTCTTCGGTGACATTTTAGTTGTGGCCATTAATGTGTATTTATGAGGTCACGGTGACCTTGACCTCTAGTCAGCTCATCCTTGAGTCTGAATTCACGTTTGCGACAAATTAGAACATATGACCTCCTAATTATATTCCATTAATATTTCTGAGAACGCAATGATTCTCAGGAAAGTTGACCTTTGAAGATACAAAATGTCATTATGTCATGTCATATTTTATCCTGTTTGTCATCATCACGTGCAGGGCATTGAGAGTTGTGGCCAGAGATGTGCTTTGTGAGGTCCTGTGACCTTGAAGTTTAACCTTTTGCCCATCAAAAGCCGACCAGTTCGTCCTTGAGTTCCAGTTGACTTCTGTGCCTTTGCATTCGCAAAACAGGGGCAGGCTCGAGGTCATGGCAACCTTGACCTTTGACCCCCAACCACCAAAATCCAATCGGTTTACCCGAGTCAGCCCGAGTTGACATTTCAATCAGAAATTCTTTATTAATCCTGGAGGAAACTGTGTGATTATAGTCACAGTTGCTCTATTTCAGCATATATAAATATAAGATACAGGAAGTAAGTGCCAGTAAATATACCAGTATATTTATACTGTATAGAAATATCAATATTGCAAAATAGAGATTGACCCATTATGAACAGTATGAACAGTATCCAAACAAATCAAATATATACACTAATCAATAGAACTTATATGAAGTGGAAAAGATAAGTGCTTCACTTTAAATTCGTGAATTGTGTGTGAACTGAATTGCATCAAGTTCCCTGACCTAGTGTTAACGGTAACGGATCACCGGCCTGGTGTCATGGCGACCACAACGACGGAGAAATTATGTGGCGGAGCGAGACAGGCGGAGGAAGAGAGCCGGGGCGGCAGACTGATGGAGCAGAGGAGGTCCACATGGCATCCTTGATAGGATGGATGAGCTCATTGGGGAACCAGAGGAACCTCTGTGAGGTTCAGCCAAGGAGACGGTCCTTCAGACGGTTTGGACGGACAGGGACGAATCCAAGAGAGGAAGGAAGAGATGATCTTGTTCCTCCATCCTGCTCACATCAACATGAAGAAGCATCTCGACCGTGGAGCTCCATCCATCCTACAACCCCACGGCGCTGCTTCAGCTCTTCCGATGTGACGTCCTTTATGAAAGCAGAGGATATTGTAGATCTCCGGAACAATTATTCACCTTTTTTTTTTTTTTTTTACACTTGCGTTGGGAGGCCTTCTAGGATGACAAAGCGATTTTCTGATCAAGAGGCCGCTGTTGTGATAAGTTCAGTTTTGGAAAAATGCAGTGTCAGAGTCAGATTCTCACTAATTTATCAACCCTAAGAAGTCGTTTGCAGATCAGCCAATCACCAAGCACCTAAACGCAGCGTTAAATCTCACGGGCAAAGGAGTCGGACCACCTGTCAGCTGGAACGTGGAACAATACATACAAACAAGTCATCTAAAATGACTTCTGTTGACATTTAGCAGCAGAACGAATGAAGGTTTTTTTTTTTTCTTTTTTTTTTTTCCCTGCTATCGCCTCATACTTGATTGATCCTGCAGGCCGCTGTGGTTTGTCCTGAGGGGAAGGGTGACTCAGAGGTTGCGATGTGCAAATTGACCACTAGATGTCACTAACTCTTACGCAGTGGACGTTTAAAGGGAAACTGTACGACCACATGGGAATACAGTCTCCTCATCACATAGACAGGCTCATTTTTTTTTTCTCTACTGGCAGTTTTAATTAACAGCGCCTATAAAAGTCTGATATCTTGAGATGTAACTCTGCGCGGCGGTCGACTTTGATTCACTGGTGAATTCCTGTGCCCTTTTGAAAAATGATGAAGAAAAGCACTCGCGAGGTCTTTGTCGTCTCGTATAAATAGCATCACCTAGCATCGCCGACCGCCGGGGATATTTTTTGACAGAGACATGTTTGTTAATCATCACCTCTGCCCGCCGCCGCTGTCTCAGTAAATACACACCGACAGCTTTGTGTATTCTAAACATGGATTTTCAGCCGGCTGCTGGGCTCGTGAAACAGGACTAACTGCTGGGGGTTAGAATAAGCGCGCGTGTGCGCGCGCGGGCGCTTTCCTGCGCGCAGATGTACAGTGTGTAGCGCGGAACATCCAGGCAGAAACCCGTCCAACTTCTTCTTAACTGAAATTGAATCAGAGCCATTCAGGGCGCCAGAGCCTTTGTGCTGCGCGGCAGCCTGTTATAGATGGAGATGAGGAGATAGAAATAAAAAAAAAAAAAAAAAAAGAAGTGATAAATCAGAGGATATCTATCACCGAGCCATATGCACGAGCCGTGTAATCCTCTTATATCTCATGCCATTTCGAAAAGCAAACACATCTCCGCCATCAATGCGTGTGTGTGTGCGTGTGTGTGTGTGCGTGCGTGTGTGCGTGTGTGTGTGTGTGTGTGTGTGGTTTAATAAAGCTGCAGCTCACACAGATGGAGGCGCTGCACATTTGGCAAACAAAAAAAACAAAACAAACAAACCCAAAAAAAAAAAAAAAAGATCAAACAAGCACATCAGTGAGATTACATGACACATGATGAGCAGAAATGGGTTTATTAAATGGAGTGTGTGTGTGTGGAGATATGGCCAGCACCGTCAGATGGTCCTCCAGTTACTCATTTGAACAAATGATCTCACTGGTTAACTTAATCTTTTAATTTTTGATATTTCCTAAAATTCCTGGTGTCATGTTGAAATGGCTTGTTTTGTCAGTAATAATGATAATATTCATTTTTATATAAAGAATCTATAAATAAATACTGTAAAAACTTTGAGGTTAGACAAACAAGTTACAAAGCACTTTACTTAAAATTGATAAAAATCTAGTTAACTACTACAGAAAGCAGTAAAATCAATATGAAATTCAAAAATCTGTGAAATCAATGAAAACAAGACTGACCGTAGTTCACATGTATTGAATTAACAATGACTTAAAGTAAAAAGAAATTTGGGAAAAGAAAAGCAGACATGTTTCCTGGATCAAGATAGAGATGAAGGTTTGATCATCAATTTCATAAAACGACGGAATTGAGGCTTGTTTCTGTCCTCTGTCATTATAAATTACTTTCAGTTGAAGACGTCAGCTCAGTCTGTTTACACATTTCGCAGCGATCTGATATTTCAAAAGCTAAACAATTAGCTGATTAATTTGAAAAACGTAATTGGCACATGGGCTGATAATGGAAAACGCAGCCCCCCCCAAAAAAAAATGCCAGCAAATGTTTGCTTTTTGCAGAATTGCGACGGCTCCGCCGCAGCGTCTCTCCAACTGTTGCGCCGCCCGCCGCGTCGCGCGGCGTTCGCCGACTGTAACATCGGCGGCCTCCGAATTAAGGCTTGTTGTCTTGTTCCGTTCGGTGTAATTTGATAAGCGCGTTCCCGCCTGCGCGAGTGTGAAAATCCCCGCGGTCCATGAAAGGGGCTTAGCAGCCTGATGAAAGTGAAAATGGCTCTTGTCTTCACTTAATGTGGTAAAGGGCGGAGACTTGTACGTTTGGGGTGTTGAAAGCAGCCGTGACAACCAGCCGACAGATATTTGAAAGCGGCCCTAATTTCCTCCGCCGGCGCCGCGTTAGATCGGAGATGAGCAACCTGGCAAAATGGGCGAATTAGACAGTTGCGGCTGTCAGCCATTATCCCGCAGCCCTGACAACTGACAGCGCTATTATGCTAACATCCATTACAGCAATTAGCATCGCCGCACAGGTGCCCCTGCTTTCCCTGGCGCGCGGGTCCCTTTTATTTAAAAAAACAACATTCTTAATTTCCAAAGAAGACCGTCCGCACCCGACGTAAGAGAAGCAGCAGGACAGGAGTTAAACAGAGCGTGAACTTAATTTTCATGTCGCCACAATTCATTCCGTTCATATTGCCTTAATAGTATTGTTCATTTACCTGCATATGTGGGGGTGAAGTGCTCGTACCTGGTTGTGTCTGGGAGGCATTAAGTCTGACTAATGAAATGACTCTATCCTCCGTGGCGTTTTTAATCTATTCACTGGGAAAGCAATTGACAAGCCGGCGGTACGTGCATCAGGAATCGCTGCAGCACCAAAGGACAGCTGTCACTAAAGCAATTAAAATGACAAAGGTTAATTAATTCTCTCCAGTTTTTTTTTTTTTATTATTATTATTATTATTATTATTATTTTTCTTTCTTTTTTTTTTTGTTTTCATACCTGATATGAGACATTCGCCATGAGTGAGTTTTCATTTCCGGAGGAGTAATAGCGTTCTGAGGAGAGTAATTTATTTGTGATTTAAAAATAAATAAATAAATAAATAAATAAAAAACACACCAGCCGTTGTCTGATAGAGCCTTTAATATGTCAATACCTCACACAAAACTGTGCCCCAGGACAGCGTCAGCCACACATCTGAAATGAATTCTGCAGCAGGACATGATCTGAAATGACAATTGCTTGGGTTTTTTGTTTATTTATTTATTTTATATATATATACACACATATATATATATATATATATATATATATATATATATATATATATATATATATATATATATATATATATATATATATATATATTTTTTTTTGGTGTGTGTCTCCAACACAAGATATTTCCTCAACAGCACAAACGAAACTGTGGCTTGCTCTGCAAATGAAGCACGCGGGAGGGTGTTTCACACTTTGCGAAGCAAGCGTCCCACGTTTTCCCGCCGCGGTCGAGGAGGGGGTCAAGCGGAAGAAAAGCAAGATGCAAATAATTACCATGCCAACCACCTCTGACACGGCGAGAGCAGAACCCAAGAACTTTCTAATCCACCTAAATGTCAGAGCGGCGTTGGCGGCCCTCCCTCCGCGTGAATCTCCACAGGCTGCCAAAAGGCCAGTGGTTAGTCATCTGTTTACTCCTGCAGCTGCTGGGTGTCATTGGGACTCTGAAGGAGAAATCCCATGATTCTCTCTGCCATTTCTGACAGCTCCCGCCCAGACCACATTAATCAGGGATTGTGGGGCGAGCTAGAGGAGAGACGGCAGGCATGGATGGCTCCGGCCCAGGACGACGGAACCCAGGGAGCAGATCTGGGCCCAAAGATAACTTCGATGACCGAGCGCCGCCGGGTTGGAACGCCGGCGGCTTCAGATCTTCCCGACTGCACGCTCGCGCCGAGGAAACACCGGCTTTGTCCTGTCACTGGGTAAAACAGCGCTTCGAAATTGATTTCATAAATGTTGTTCATCTTTAAGCAGAGATTCGCCAGTCGGATATGTGAGATTGGCGTGAATCGACTTTCTGGAAAGCATATTTCCTGTATGGAACTGGTCTCATCACTGAGGCAATCTGGGATGTGATGAAATATTAGCTGAGCGACGCCGGGAAGACACCCCCCCAAAAAAACTCAAACGTTAAGTTAGTAATATTTCTGGGTGCATTTTTTTTTCTTCTGTCAAACTTAAACCTGCATTGATTTGACTTTTTAGCAACTATGCAGAGCGACAGTCTATAAACACAGCACTGACTTACGTACAATATCATCTCTATATTGATGGCAGACCTGCAGCATTCCTCTATTTTTTTTTTTTTTTTTGGCTACGTGGCCAATGCACAGTAAGTTTAATATTTACTCTTTACCAAATCTTGAGGGAAATATGATTCTTTCAAGCGGCTACGTGTCATCACAACGTTCAGTGGCAAGTCACTATCTTTTTGTATGTCTGTTTGATCGTGCAGGCAGCGCATGGCGGGTCATTAGAGCTATTTCCTCTGATATTTCTGCTTTCTGACGCTCTGAATTATGCCGCTGAGAGCGGCGGGAGTCAACATAAGTAAAAAGTTTTCGGGTTAAACAAAAGGAGCCAAAACACTTTGAAAAGATCTTGAGAGTTGACAAGAGCAGCCTTTTCAGATGATAGTTTGCGGCAAGCAAACGCCTGCGCGTGGCAGTTATTTGATTGCTTCTTAAAGGACCAGCGTGAAGGATATAGTGGCATCTAGAGGTGAAATTGCAGATTGCAGCCAACTGAATACGACTTAAAACGCTGTATATAACGTGCCTCCTCTTTCATGTCATTCAGAGCCAGGGAACGTAGCTGCAGTGCTAAAGTCCCGCCCAACCCCATCGCGAGTGATCAGTTTGCCGTTTAAAAACACATATTTACAATTCGAAACAGGCAACAACAGTTATAGAAAGTTAGCGTCGTGTGTCCTCTCAACGTTCCTATGCACAGTTCCTAAACTGTGGTTGGTAAATGTTGCCATGACTTCTGGTATTTCACTTGGATCGGCTGTCAATCGCGAAGCCACACCCCCGCTTTTACGGAGACAAATGAGTATTTTAAAAACCAAACGTGTAAGAAAATTGAACGCCTCGCATCAAAATTACTTAAAACAACATGTCAATTTCCATTTTGATATTTGAATTTGGCACCAAGTTTCGTCCACTAACATGGAGGAGGCGGGGTTTATCGCAAATCTGTAGCCAATAGCGATTGATATCCTTTGGCTTCGCTTTAAAGGAGCTGTTAAGTCGAGTTTATGTCTGCGTTTTAGTCATGGACTGTTTGAAAACTCTAGCCTGCAGCGTTTGGTTTGTCCACTATGGGCTACCGTAGAAACATGGGGTGCAGTCTCGCGCCCCGGCCTCATGAGGTCATACACAAATAAAACGACAGTCTTGGATAGAACACTCCAGATCCACCAGAACAGACGCGCCTAAACCCTACACACCGGCACCTTTTCCCCGACTCCAAAACGTTGATTGGTCGCATTCATGTATTTTTCGAGCATCGTTCACGTTGGGATTAAACGGGGGGCGCTCGAGCGGGCCGCGGCGCGACATTCACCCTCAGACGACATCCATCGGCAGACGGATCCGACTCTTCAGCGGCTCTCCCACCAAACGCTTCCGCGCCAGACTGTTTACACTTGTGAGATTATGCGCATAATGAGGCCGCATTGTCTCAGCAAAAGTGCTACTTTAATTCTTTCGAAGCTGAACAAACTGTCCCCGGCACATCTTTTTTTTTTTTTTTTTTGTCGGGTGGGGGTGGGGAGGATGATATCAAAGTCATTTTATTGAGATGAAAGAACTGGCCCAAACAGCAATCTGAGACATTAGTCATTCCTTCTTCGCGGTGACAGAAACATGCTCGCAATTTATGAGTCAGGTGCTTCCAGTGATTTCTGCCAGCCTTGTTCCTCCACATCATAAATTCCTCTTTATGCTCACTCGTCCTACAGGCAGACCTCTATTCTTTGGCCCGCCTTGTCAGAAAATACACCCCATGTTGGCATATTGGATACCATCCAGACTGCCATTAGCAGTTAGTGAGTTGCATATATACCTCGTCGTACACTGTGAAAGAGCACTGAATTTAAATAGACAGCAGTGATGGCACCCCAAGGTGCACATTTATACTTTTTTTTTTTAAACAGGTTTCTATCAGGACTTTAATTCATTCTTTCTCTGAGCTCGACTCTGCAGAGCTCCCACTTACTCTGCGTTCATTTCCTCTAAATGCTTCACGTGGAGCCACTGGCTCCCAATTTATGTAATGAAGGTTTAATAGCCAATTCGAACATCCAATATCATTAACAGCCAGAGTTAGTCTCATCCGGAATCTGCCTTTCTATTAACCCGTGGTGCAAACGTTTGATAGGAGCAATGTGATTAGCACCTGCTGTTTAATGTATGTTCCGTCTCCTCGGGAGCCGCAAACCACACTCTTAGCGCATCGCACAATTTCACACAATATCGGCTTCAGCCTTTTGCCGAGTGAACTTCAGGAAATGATCACGTCCCTCGTCTCCATCGTCCGCTCGTTCTAACATCTTTTTTTTTTTCTTTTTGAGACACTTGTCCTTGTTTGTTCTCGCCGTCCTGCGCTTTTATACATGGATGCTAACTCTACTCTGTACAAATTTTTTTTTTTTTGTTTGTTGCTATTTTCGGATGCTGCAGAGACGCTGTGACTCTGACACTCGTTACTAATGGGTGCTTGTCATAGTACTGATGCAGGAGTTGAAATTTATGACACAGGACTTCATGAAAAGGGGTCTAAGTATCTAAAACGGAAACGCAGGAGAAAACGGCAGAATTGGAGCACCATTACTGATTTTATAAATATATATCAAGAATCTTTTTCTTCTCTTGTGGGGACATTTACTTGCTTATGTTTGATTTGGCGTCGGTGCTCTTAATACTGAAACAACACAGAATAAAAAAATTTTTTTCCCCCTCTTTTGCTCCTGTAACAGTAAGACGCGATGATCGTTTTCCGAGCCGCAATAACAGGAAAAGCAGAGACGGATGCTGTTGAGTCGCCGTACGCGGTTCATGCACTGACATGGACGGGGACTCTACGACAACATCAGAGAGGCATATTCGCTCTAAACAATCACACAGCCGAAAACAACACCATTCAAAATATGTTTGCTTTTCCCATTACGCCCCCCTTATGCATACTGACGGATTCCTCTTATTTGCATTGACATTTACGCGTTTGCAATGATTACCGGAGACTGATTGGAAAAGACAGGAGGCGTGATTGAGACGGAAGTACACTATTGACATAAACAACTAAATTAGCAGGTGAAAACGTTGATAAAATGGTTTCCAGTTCTTGGTGTGGAATCCAGAATATTTACATAAATACAATCAACCTTGTTTTGTTTTTTTTGTTGTTTTTTTTTATGGTTGGCTTCGAGAATTCCTTTCGGTATAAGCAGTTATGCATGTAATATGAGTATTGCAAGCCGAAAAATGCTTCCCTAACAGCTCGCATAATGACCTTGGGGTAGGTCTGTTCATTGGAGCAATATCCGTCTTGCGGCAAGGATATGTTAGCTGTAATAATGCCTGTCAACATCTCAAGTTTGAAGTGTCTAAGATTATTTTCATTCAAGTAATCTGACATCGATCAGGGCGCCCACGGCCTGTCTTTGCGTCTGTCTCCCCCCGCCCCTCCTCCCATGTGGTCAGGTGATCACCCGGTGGGGAGGTAGGGGGTGTCGCTGTGGTAGTTGTAATCGGGACACACCTTCTGCACCAGCTTGTAGTCGGTGCTGTAGAAGGTGATGAAGATGCAGATGACCTTGAAGGGCTTTGAGCACAGCCAGGAGACGTGGCTCTGGGTCTGCTCCAGGGGGCAGCTCTGGGAAGGGTCGTGGGCACACAGCGAGTTCCTGGTGCCCTTCTCCACCTTTTCGTACTCCACGCGACAGTTGAACAACTTGGTGTCCTTTGTCTCCAGAGCTGTCTGCTGCTGCTGGTGGTGATGGTGGTGGTACTGCTGGTGAGGCGGGTGTACCTGGAACTCCACAGCTTTGGTTGGGGGGACAAGCCCGACGGAGACGTTGCCCTGACCGGTTGAGTTATGCCGGAAGTAGACGCTAAAGGTCCCGTTGCCGTGATCCACAATTTTGCCGGTGATGAGAAGGTTCAGCTTCACTGTTTTGATGTTGGAGTGGAAGTCGCCCCAGCCAAACATCTTCTTGAACTTGCCAGTCTTCACAATGGGCCTCCTTTTAGTCCTGGTTCGAGGGTCACGAGGGTTTGAGGTGTTGTACAGCCAGTTCCACTGCTCCTGTTTGGGGTAAGTGTCCACCTCGTCAAAGTTCAGATCCAGAGAGGTGAAGTTCTCTTTGCCGTAGAGAGTCTGGGACAGTAGACGGCTGATGGAAAGGGCTTTGCTGCTTTCACCCCAGTATGTCTTCACTTTGGATTTCGGGTTCTCTCTCAAGTCAGAATTCCCAGGACTTGGTGAACCAGCATTGGTTCCCTAAAATACAAAGAGACAAATTTTTTAAAATCACCATTGGTTGCAATTTTCCACTCAGAGAGCTCGTATCTCCATCTATAGCACGCCGCTGGATCCAAAACTGCCTCCCAGCACCTGTGGTTACAGGTACTCAGGCAGATTGACTGATGATGAACATGAGGTTTTGAGCATATACATTTTTTTTTTTTTACTATGAACACAGCGGCTTGATAAAAGGGCACAAAAGCGAGTCAGACTCATAAACGGTGAGTTATCTTAACATTAAACTGTCCTCGCATCGGCAATATTGAAGTGACAAAGCATCTAACAACCGTAGGAATTGTGATTTTTGTTGGTTTAGAGCACAATTGGAAACTCAAATGATGTTGTCAGGACGATGTAAGGGGAGGCGGGGGGTAAACAAAATGTCGAGCGGTGGCATTGAACCTTAATGGTATGGATATCGCACTGACAGCCAAGCAGAGCAGACAATTCCAAACCCAAACCACAAGCTTGCCTTCACCCACTTGCTTTTGTCCCTAAAGCCAACCAGACGTTCCAGTCGCATGTGACCATAAAAAGCTTTTGCTTCAGTGAAATAATGACATTTATGGAAGGTCAGGGTTGGGTTAGGGATAGGAAGGTACTGAAAAACTGTTGTCCTGTTGAGACGAGGTATCAGTTCAGAAAAACACACATTATCGTCTAGAAAATGTAATGAAGAACTTTCTGCAGGACTGATTACAGGCAGGAATATAACTGGAAATTCTTCTGACAACCACAAGAAATTTCACATTTACGGCATCTTTGTATATTTTTCAAGGTTGTCACCTTTTGTGGCAGCTTTGATGAAAATTGGATGAAAGTGATTATTATTATATTTTTTTTAATTCAAATCTTTTTCAATCTTTTTCAAAAGTGGAAATTTTCTGCCTCCTGCTGGGACCATTAAAGTGGTCTTTGGAATTACCTTACTTTACTGCGCTTTAAAAAGAGGGCCATTGCCAACGTTTATACCCAGTGAACGAATCAATGTCAGTTCAGCAGACAGTGGTGATTTCAAGAATGGATGAACTGACCACATCTCAGCGGTTACAGGTGAAAACGTGCTGATTGTGTCTAAGCAGAGGGGAAACGGGATAGAATGACGAGGCAATGACATTAGTATCCAAAAGGACACAGGAACTTCACAGGAACTTCACAATAAAATAATAATGTTATGTATGAACACTTTCCTGGGCGCTATTTAATGAAATGAGGCAGGAACAGAGGGGTCCTGGGGCGCCATGGGCTCCGGTGGTAGAGTGGTCTCGTTATTGGAGGGTCGCTGGTTTGTTCTCCACCCCAGGCAGGCTAAATCAAAGTGTCTTTGAGCAAGAACATGAGCCCCTAATTGCTGATCAGCAGGTTGGCAACTTGCATAGCAGCCTCCGTCATCCGTGTGTGAACGTGTGTGTGTGTGTGTGAATACGAGTGTGAATATGAGCGTGAATGAGCCTTCAGCACCGTTGAGCTAGAAAAAGCCCTTTGGCCAAATACCTTTCACCACATTCTTTCAAAGTTTTCCATACATGCGTTGTGGACTCTGGACAGACAGACAGAAGATGTACTTTTGCGCCATCAACGGTCTGGGTGAATATTAATTTCTGGTCTGGGTGAGTTTCAAAAACATGGAATTCACGGGTAATTCAGCTGCAGTTTAAAGTGAGTGCCCGCTTGAATCGACAGTCATATAACAAATGTGACATACGCACGCCTAAAGAAGAAAAAGCAGAGTATCTTTTGTGTCAGGAGCGCCACCATCTTGTAGACTGGCAGATCCATAGATACAATCATATAGCCTGAAAGATCAAGAAAAGAGGTGCGTTGTTTTTTTCAAATAATGACGGCATCTTTTATTCACCTCAACGGACCAACTAAACGCTGTTTCCATGTGCAGTTGAATTTGTTTTCCCTCTTTTGTAAAAAAATTAGCCTCCCAGCTTAATACTAGTTATAGCTGGTTGGCGCTAGCAGCTGGTAGCCAACTTCAAGTGGTGACGGGACTCAGTTTGATTTGTTCCCCCGCCCCCTCGCGCTAATTAGCCAACTAGCTAAATCCCAGAATTAGCTGGTTGACGCTAACAGCTGGCAGCTGACTTGAAATAGCGACGGGGTCCATTATTTACATCAGCTGCTCGATTAAACACTCTCTCCATGTAGTTTCATTTGTCCCCTCCCCCCCTTGTAATAATTAGCCAACTAGCTAAGTCCTAG
Organism: Dactylopterus volitans; assembly: GCA_901007715.1. NCBI lineage: Eukaryota > Metazoa > Chordata > Actinopteri > Syngnathiformes > Dactylopteridae > Dactylopterus > Dactylopterus volitans. Next base: position 8,741 of record CAAKHG010042184.1, on the reverse strand, counting down.
AATTAACCGGTTGACACTAACAGCTGTTAGCGAACCCATATTATTATGGCCAGACCTCAGCAAAGGACATTAAAATGTTCTCACGCACACACGGTGTTTCCCCTCAACATAGCCGCCACACAACGGCACGGCAGATTTTTAAAAAATATTTAATGTCATTTAATGTTTTGGGCACATATATGCAGTCTCCCATTTAAAAAATAAAAATAAAAAGCTGCATCACATGCACCCGCTTCATCCACAAACGCGTCAACACCTATAAGAGAGGATGTTCACGCTCTATCCAGCTGTTACAGTGCGTGAAAACGTCTGGTGCGGGTCACCCTAATCAAGATTAAGGGCGTTCCTGCCAAACGCCGCGATGAATGAAGCGCTTCTCGGCGGCAGACGCGATGCAACGGCAGACTATTACCTGCTGAATGTGCCCTGAATGGATGATTGATGATTCATTCCGCACGTCTCTCCTCTAACAATCGCACAGATGAGGGAGCGAAGATTCCTCGCCCACCCCAACCACCCACCCGCCCCTCGCAGAGGCGCGCGACCACCGCGTCCAAGCGCCGGGCGAGCGAGCGTGACAGCAGATCCATCTGGTCCAAGCGTTTACATATTGTACCTTCACCCCGCGATCAATACTCTGAAAATAAGGTCCTCTCTCATTGAGAAAGTTCACTGGATGACATTGCAGTACTGTAGGCCAGTGCGCGTGTGTGTGTGCGTGCGCGTGTGTGTGTGCGCGTGTGTGTGTGGCTAATGGAGTAGCAGCGGTTTGTGATCTTTCTCCGAAGCACACGCTCATTTTATGCACTTGACTTCAAAGTGGAGGAGTTTGAAAAGATGGCCTGCAGGTGTTTTGAAGAGAACCCCCGTGATAAATGACCTGATGGTGGGAGGGGGGCGGGTGGGGGGGGTCCTGGGGGTGTGAAAGCCAGTTCTTTTGGTTGCATCTTTCTGCCCGCGTGAATGGAGGAACACAAGCGGAGCCGCTCGCGAGCGCCGCAAACTTTAAGCCGCCCAAACTTCTGGAGACTGATCTTTTTTTTTTTTTTTCTTTTTTCTTTTGGCGGCGAGTTTGTTTGATGGAGTTTGAGGAGGAAGCCGCGGCGGAACCTTCCTTTGTCCCGACGAGGTGGCGAGAAATATGAATTTGAGCCGTCAGGCGGTTTCCCGGCGTAGTGGGGCAGTTAAACTGTATTAATGAACGGCCCCTTTTGTCTCCCAGCGCTGGAAACAAAAGTCTGTCATGTAACCTCGCCGGTGATGTATTGTAAAAAGATAATTTCAGCGCGAGGATGAGGGAGGCTTCCTGTGCTGGATTTATTGGCACCATTATACTCCAACATAAAGCTCCTTAGGATGTAAGTTCAGTGGGGGAAGGACCTTATAGATTGTCAGCCAAGCAGCTATAAAGCTGATTATGACGTTATAGCTGAGTTTTCATTTTTGGGTTTAAGAATTGTTCATGTTTCAGCTTGTTTTGGCTGATTTTTTTTTTTTTCCCTCCACCGTCGCAATTACTTAGACGATTATTGCACAAACTAACATATTTCTTAAGGATATATTAATAGCTAACCTAAAGGGATAGGCATTTTTTTAAGCGGGGTTGTATGAGGTAGTTAAGAATAATCAGTTAAAACCTGCAGTATTGATGATGTTGATGATCTGCTCGCTTTCAGTTTGGAAAGGCTGGAAGGAACAATTGTGGACCGGGGCTCAAAAAAAAAACCCGAATGATTTTAGCTAGTTTAACAAATAGTAATTTTTTGGGGGGTTGTTTAAAGTGTTTGCCTTTTTTTTTGTTTTAATTTTTCGCCGCTTTATCTGGCTGATCTGTGGCAGAATACAGCGCAACACCTCACTTCACCGTGGCGTAAGAATAGTGACATCCTGCGGTTGCAAACAAAAGGGCCAGTAACTGTAGTTTTGGATTTTTATTCTCATTGCAGCTATCTACCGTGAGTCCAAAAAACCATTGCATGTCAGCTGCTTCATCTGGATTTGGACTCGGAAATCTTGTGTTTTGCTACCCGGCATCGCACCATCCATCTTACTTTTGCACCACTTTTTTTTTATCCCCAAAGCAATATTTGGATCACCTTGACTGAAATTCAAACTTTACACGGTTACTAAATCTGGACTAACAGCGCTCTGATTGGACTATATGTCACCGTGGAGACTACTGAGTGTGTAAAGAACGACATGACGGATGGCCAGAAGAGGAATATGATGATGAAGAAGAAGCAGAAGCAGAAGCAGCCTCAGGATGACGGAGCGACTGGAGGTGCAATCAGGGAAGCAGCTTTTTAAAAGTACTTCAGATGTCTGTCATTTTACTGAATATACAGTGATTACGATGACAATATAATTAATTATATTTGTCTGATATTGACTGTTTGGGTTTTTTTTATTGGGACTAAAAGAAAAAAAAACAACTGAAATTTGAATGAATTAAAAATTATCAGATGAATCCATGCAACACGATAGTAATATTTCAATCCACACGTCTCCTGGGAGATTTGGCTCGAATGTCTCCTAATCCCACCAACACGTTTGAGGAAACAACACTGAAGATTTCATCCAGATGAGAGAAGATCCAGATCCAATCCAGAAGATTGGATTATATATGATAAATATGATTTCAGAATCGCTCCAAACCCATTTTTAAGCTCTGATCCAATCTGAAATATGACCAGATTACATAAGAACAATATTAATCTGTCCAATTACATACATGGGATTTGCTTAATTGAATTTGCAGCGCTTGATCCAACCAAAGTTTAAACGTGCAGTGAGTGAGTGAGCGTATGTGTCGTCTCTCAAGGACCTTCGAACCATAATCCAAACCCTAAACCTACTTTATTTTTTTCACGCAGTGAACACTCCAAGTATATATAAATTTTTTCATAATCTCAAAAATTTGGTCTAGAAATGAGATAAAAGAATGTCATAGGATTAAGTGTCTGGATAGTAACTGACGTTTTTAAGGTGGAGATATGAAAAGCTCCAGCTTTGTTAATCGGGAAATGGAGATGCCTTCATGTTCTGGAAAGTGCCACACTTTTGTGGCAGGACGTGTCACTGGAAACTTTTTGGGAGAGAAATCTCAAGTATTTTTTTCCCAAGATTATCAAACACGAAATTACACAACACGCCTGACGAGCATGTCCACTCACCGTCAGGCCTAATCCCTTGTTTTGGAAGGCCGTTCTGTTGTCAGCAGCTTTCTGTATGGTCCCCAAACTGTGACATGCAATTAGCTTTCATCTAAAGCACCTGACAGTCTCTGGATTAGAGCACTCGGCGGCACATTCACACAGACCCCACTTCACGGATTAAAGCCCAACCTGTAATCCAGCCCAGGGAGATTAGACAGATCAGAGGCAGTCCTGACTAAAGCAACGTTTATACCCAGAACAGCCCGACTGACTGCACCAACACTCGGAGGGCCAAGATTTACCGCTCGCTGGCTTCCAACCTGAACTAGAGAGGCACAAAGAGCGAGAGAGAGAGTGTGTGTGTATGTCTGTGTGTGTGCGCGCGCGTTACGGTTTCACAGATGCGCCTGAAAGACACCGCAGAGGGAAAAGAAGAAGGCCGTCCATGGACAAAAGACGGCAGGACACAAACGAAGCAG
>CAAKHG010042176.1:0-11727 GCA_901007715.1 Dactylopterus volitans | reverse complement strand
AAAAAAAAACGGAAAATAAAAGGGGACGTCGATCGTATTTTGCAAGTCACCAGGATCACGGGATGTTTGAGGGGGCTGAGGCGAAGTGGGCCAAGCGGACACGCGCGGGGAACGGGCCGACTCCGACGCTCAGCTCAGTGCGGCAGAACTGGAAGATGGGCGGGATGAACCAAAAATAACGACCTCTAGTCATTTTCATGACGTGATGAAGCTGACAGTCCCCCGACATCTATTTACTTACAGGACGGAAGCTAAGATCTGTCATCGATGGGACATGAAAACTATTATTTACCTTATTCCACATGATATGTCGCAGTTTTGTTTTGGTTTGGATGCAAACTGGAAGTTTAGCATGTAGCCATCGTAACGCGACGCCGATCTCGGAATCACGAGGGGTGACTGCAGTGCTTCTTTTGAAAACGCGGCCGCTCTTGACAACCAATCTCCTACAGGAGAGCACGACGTTGACAAAAATGGAGCCGTGAGCCGACTCATCCATGACACAGCCAAAATAAAGCTTGCTGGCATTAGCCAACATGGCCTGTGGCAAAAATCACTAAGAGACACAAACAAGGAACGGAATTCTGTAAAGAATAATTCAAATATTTGTGTCCTTTTACAACTTGCACGGTCCCTTCATGCAAAGGCATCAAGAGCGACATCGAGCTCACGGGAATGCAGATGAGCTAACACCAACATTATGTTAAGTGCTAAAACTACAAAAAATGCACCCGTGAAACTGCAGTCATCTGTGCGCTAGGCAGCTGCTTTGGAGGAAAGTGATACTAATAGCACTTCTCTCGCAAAAAAATAAAAAATAAATAAATAAATTAACCACTTTTCTTATGCAGCACATTTAGGGGCTTTTGCTGCCGTAGTCTCACTCGGTCTGGTAATGCGACTCACTAATGCTCGGTAATTTGAATGCGAATTTACAGATACGGACAGTGACTCTACTCTGCTGTTGCCGTGGTATTGTGTAATTGTTATACGTGGCCGCATTGTATGGCGCTCAGCACACAAGTTGCATAGTCCTGCTATTCTTGCAGCACACACACACACACACACACACACACACGTACAGACACGCACACACACACACACACACACACACACACACACACACACACACACACACACACACACACACACACACACACACACACACACACACACACACACACACACACACACTCTTTGTCTGGCTCTCCCGAGCGCCGTCTCTAACCTCGCCGCTTGCAGCTTTTGCGGGGCAGTCCAGGCGCCGCGCAACATAGAGAGAAAGAGCATGCGCGCTCGCGTGCGTGTGTGTGCGTGCGCGCGCGCGTGTCATACACAGCTAGCACTGCTAATCACCGCCCTGCTGCATGCTTCCAAGAGGCAAATGTCAAGCTGGTGTGAAATTTCCAGGTGGAAATATGTTTGCCACCTCTGGTCTTGCCACAAGATCCATCCTGCAGCCACAGGTTGAGGGCCAATTACTGCAACCAGCAAGAGGCCTCCTGGCAGCCCCCCACCTCCCCCTCCTCTTCAGAGCCACTCAATAATATCTCTCTTTCTGCCTCACCTGGCTTTTCCCTTCTTTCATCCCCTAGCAGCCTCTGCCTTCCTCCCTCAAGCATCCTCTCATCCATCATTTTTGACTGTTTTTGTCTCACTGAGCAGGTGCGTTCTGAAGTGGCGTTTTCCTGCTCGCGAGCTTGTGCATATTTATTTATTTATTTTTTTACTTTTCTTTTTTTTTTTTTAACTTGTTTTCCTAATTTGGTCTGAGGAACAGGGCGGCAAAAACCACACAGCCCTCAGACACCGCAGGGATTTATTTTTTTCAAAGTCTCTCCCTTTGCCCCCCCCCTCCCCTCCCACCCCTGCGCCCATCTTTTAAAGAGCAGACTGGTCGAACTGAATCATCCTGAGCAGCTCCAGCCCTCTGCAGTCGCCAAAAATTGAAGTCTCTTCCCCGCTGAAGAACACACCGTGCACTGGGCTTCATTTATCACGCCGTCTTTGAATGCTGCACATTCAAGCGCTGAGGCCACTGTGACAAACCCCCTCCCCCCGGCTGATTAATGGAATTTTCTGGTGGCCGATGCAGGTACAAAATCCACCAGCTATATGAGAAGGAATAACTGGCCGTAAATATGTAAACAGTGTAATTTGCTGTTGTGATGAGGACGTGCAACTGCGACGGAAGAACTTCACTTATCCAAACCTCCAACTTAAAAGTCTCTGGAAAATGCCAAATGAAACAAAAATGTGACCAAGTAACAGAATTGCACTTAATTACCTTCGGCGCTCCTCTCTGAAATGCCATCCAAATCGCAGGCATATATCTGAATAACATGAACTGACCTTTTGCTATTTTCTTTCGCCAGAACGTACAATGTGGACAGCAGCTAGTCAAATTTCCAATTTTTCAAATGACTGCAGTTAAGATTCTTGTTCAACACATATTTTCCAGTCATTCATTTGGATGTTTAAGCGTCACTGTGCAGTTTTCCGCAAGCTTAAATGGGGACATTTCTATGTGCTCATCATAGAATAGAAGCGCGTAGTTGTGTTACATATGTTGCTATCGAAACGGCCGAACAATGGGCTAAAAATTGCTACGTATCTCCGCGCAGCCGGGAGGAGCTTATGATATTACACATTGTCATTTGATGAATTGTTGCCATAGCGATTTCCCGCCAAACTCAATCAAAAGTGGTCCGTTTATTGCAGGGTAACTCGGCCCATAACCGAGTCCATAAACGCCTCCTCACTCCGAGCAGCTGTCAATCAGGACGCCGCACTCCCTTTTTATTGCACCAAATCGCTAAATAAAACCTTATTTTATATGTAGCCTTAAAAACTTAGCGGCAAAATTATCACCTGAACATCCATTAATGTCGTAAGAACTACCTATAATGACAGAAGCCATCTTTTGGGGGGGGCAAAAAAAAAAAACATTCTTTGATGATTTATATAGTCCAATCTTTCAGTCCCATCCATCAACATGCAGTGCAACCAGCCACCAGGAGGCGATCTGGAGCTGTGAGCTCCACTTGTGCTCGTCTTCGTTCGTGTCAATTAGTATGCACGCATGTGAGGCAACTTGTGTCTAGACAAAATAAAAATAAAAAAAAAAGTACAGCAAGGAAAGCAACTTTTGATCTCAATAACGTCTTGAGGACTAACTTTAAAGATGACAGCTCCTCCTATGATACTTTCATTTCCTCTCTACCTGAAATAAAGAAAATGAAAATAAGTGTAAATGAAAAATTTATGGCAAAAAGGAAAAAAAAAGAAATAAAGAAGGGGAAAAAAAATTCAACCGCAGCAGGCCCCATCACTTTAGGAAGGTGAGACTTGTATTTAAACTCTCGAGGTTCTCATTTGTCATATTTAATATGGAGCTGTTATGACAGAGCCTAAAGTCCTAACTTTGCGAAATAGCCTATTAGATGAGTGCATAATGTGTTTTTTGTGGCAGGGAAAGAACTTGCTGCTCATTTGCCCGACTGAACATCAATACACTGCCTGTGAATCCAATTCCCACCTTGTTCTAAGTGATAAATAGAAGTGTTTGTCGAAAAAAATGAAGCCGTTCTTTCGCAGATTATCCAGGGTTCACGGCCAACATCGGCAGAGATTTTGCAGTGGGAACCTTAACTAACCTTCTGGAAAGCTTAACAAAAAAATAAATAAAAAAAATAAAAAAAAAATCATGTAAAAAGGAAACGCGAAAAAAAAAAAAATCTGCCTGACGATGCTCTTCTTGAACCATCTCTTTACACTCATCACTTTGATTACCTCTCTCAAGAGCTAACGACTATATAGCGCGGGAACGGGCTGAAAATTATTGATTGCGACTCCAGACATGTTCGGGAGACGCGGGAGTCCTGATGAGCCGCCTAAATATTTCCCCAACCAGCGTAACCCATAATTCATGCGCTCGGCTCGGCCGTCAATCAGCGGCGCCGATGTTTTCGCACGCTTTGTACTGGTAATCACCATCCTGCCTCCCGCGAGGAAGAAGTACAATCAAGGGAGAAGGGACGTTGTGTGCTTTGAGGGATGTGCGCCGGCCTTGTCAGATGCGATATTCTCTGAGCCTTGCAGAGCTTCCTGATGGGTAAACATGAGGTGCAGAGGCTCGGCAGAGAAAATGTCACCCGCAAGAAAGGCCATTCACCTGCCTCAGTTTGACTGGAGGGGGTGGGGGGCGGTCGCGGAATAATGGGCTGTTTAAGGGACTCGGGGCCGCACTGCCCGAGCGCGTCTGGACTTCCGAATGGCATCTTTCACCTCATCATGAACGAAGCCGGGGTCCAAGTTAGTGGTGAAGGTGTGCGGAGCTGTAAACCCAAGCGAGACTAATAATCTGTGGCCCGGAGGTCGGGCGGGCTGAGCTCGAGGCTCGCGCGCGAATGCAGTGAAGGCATGTCCGACGTTCCCCGCGCTCGCCGCTTTGAATTAGCCAACTTTCGCATGCGAAACACAAAGTAAATCTGCAGCTTTCGGATGACCTTCGATGATCAGAGGTCATTGGTATCGTGAGCAGGACGCGGGTTAAGGGCAGTCCATCCCTCAGTCAGGACATTTTTCACCCGAAGCCACAAGCATGACTCGGGATGAGGAGCGCTGGGCGCTGCTTTTATGGTCTGTTATATTTTTTATCTGGGATGTGACTGCATATTAAATTTCTCCTTTCGAGGCCACTGGGAATAAAGTGGCGATGGTTTCTTTTTGCTCCAAAATACTTGAGAGTCTAAATGCTTACAGCTGAGCTTCAGTTCTCCTGCCCGTGAGGAGGATTTGTGACATGACAGCGAGCTCGGAGCCGGTGGAGCTTGTGCACGGCAGCCATTTTGTCATGGAGCAGAAGGCAAACACGTGTGTTTCTAATGACATGAATGCGGGTTCTGTTTTATTTTGGTATTTTGGCAATAATTCTTATGATCAGTCACATTTGTGTTTTCCTGCTATTTCATGTAAAGTAGCTACTGTGCCCAAGAGCCTGATAAAGCGTCTTGTGTCCACCAGTTTGATTTTCTAAAAAAAACAAACAAACCCAATTTGTCCATTGACTCTTGGCTGAATTTTTAGTGAGAGAGACACAGGCCAGACCATTAAAAAAAATAAATAAAGTAAAATCACAAAATTTCCATTCAACTAAAATATATTCTGTAGATCTACTCTTTTATGAGTCCAAAAACATTTCAAGAGTGGGACTTAATGATCTGATGGTTTGAACTGTGCTCAAATATGATTTATAAGGTAAATATTCAAATGATGTGTTATTAGACAGCAGTCGGAGAGCCGAAAGACCTCAACTGACTTGAACTCCACTTACAAAGACTTGAGATCAGAGTTATGCTTGCCCTTCAGTACTCAGAAGTTGCTACATGAAGAGTTTTTTTTTTTTTTTTTGACTTATTTCATCCATATTTAATCAGGAAGTTACCCTGAGAAAATGTAACATTCATGAGACGAGAAGAACATAAAACTTAATATGGGCGCCGACTGGGGAGTCCCGTCAATTCATCAGCGTCATTCCACTGAATATGTGTGACACAAGAGCAACAAAAACTTTCCAGGTTGGGAGGATATTTGCCTGGGATCAATGCGCTTCGGGCTTGCTGTCGCAAAGTCGGGCGGTTCAGAAACAAAAGATTTCTGATTCCGAGTCAAGATGATTAACAATCCAATACGTGTCCGCGAGGACAGGAAAACGCGAGGCGTCCAACATCGATTTGACAAAATAAGAAAAAAAAAAAAAAAAAAAAAGTCAGTTAATTGCATCATTTCTGCCAACCTCCTGTGTGTCACACTCCGTTTTAATGAGCCACTGTTTCTCCGCGACTTGTTTTTCCTCCTGTGTAATGCAACTCCTCTGTTTGAAGAAATGTGTCCTTACATTACCTCCCCCGTTAGAGTCCCACTGGTCTCTGTGTTACCGCCAGCAGACAGTAGTTAAACGCTAGACTGCAGAAGAAAAAGGCTTGTAGCTTATCAAGACATTCCAGGGACAGGAGGAGACATTACCAAACTTTGACTTGGCATTCTCTCCTCCTTTGCTTCCCAAAGTTCATTTTTCTTTGGCTGGAGCTTTGTGAAAATAATTAAATAAATAAAAACCCAAAAAATGAAGAAGAAGAAAAAAAAAAAAACCCATTCAGCTGCACACAAAGATGCACCTTTTGCTTTTTTGACTTTCCATCTGCCAAAAAAAAAAAAAAGCTCCTTGTCCCCACAGGCTCAGGAGCACAGCGGGGAAAAAGTGCTACTTTGTAAGACCCTTTTTGTTTGGTGTTAAGTAGGATAATTATGCAAAGTAGCTTGTCTCCTAATAGCCTCCTGGATGTTGTTACGGAGATAAAAAGTGTGAAAGTGAGTTGGGTTCAATTAATTTCAAACTCAATTAGAGTCCAAAACGACGAATCAAGTTGTTAAAAAAAAACAAAAAAAACCCCGACTGGAACAAGAGAATTAAACGCAATTAGCCGATTCCGATTCGTAAATGTCAACGCGTTTTGTGTTGCGCGATCCAAGCTCGATTGCGATAAAGGCTGTCAGCGATCATCACGGTGTGTGTACAGTAATTGTCTTTCGAAAGAGTGGATGGAGAGTTTGGGCCTGAAAAGTGACGCCGACGCAGAAGTGCCCGTAACGCTCAATTTTCAACTCCACTGCTCCTCGCGTGATTTATTACCCCAATACGTTTTCCTGATGAATTGTCCTCGGCCGCCAGTTCAAAGTTAATAAAGTATGATGTTTGTTTTGTAAGCTGCGGCCCCATTTAGAGTGAAACAGATGATACCGAAGGGCGAGATCCGGGGCTTGGCAGGAACTGTTTGGAAAAGTCACTTAAAAAAAAAAATACTGGGCGAGTGGATGAGCCACCTGTCTGTCACCGTCCATCTCTGGCCAACTTTTTAGGGGGCGGGGGGTTGGGCAAAGAGCGACGGCATCGGATATAACTGATCCGATAGCAGCAGCAATGCTTTTCTCTTAAAGAGCCACCATAGCTGCCACCCATGGGGCTCGCGAGCCGACGGGGGACGTCCCTCACGGCAGCAAATTGTGATGCGCTGCGGTCTTCGGAACGTCCGTTCATAGGCGTCACACGACGCTGAAAAACCCAAATATTGCGAACGTTTTAAAACCGAAATAACAAAATGTGCCTTCCACCATGGATGTCTCCAAATAAAAACCACGTATTGGCGATTTCAAGTTCTTAGTTCAAAGACCGAGATCGAAACTTTGACGAACCCTTCAACGCTTTGTTCTCGTTTGCCGCTTGATTCTAGTATTCACATTTTGAAAAAATAGGACGAACATTGCGATCAAAGTAAAGCGAGCAAGACGACTGGCTCCTGACTTCATGGAGCAAACGTGAACAAACACGGCGCGTAGCAGCGTGTACGATGTAGCTCCATGGGAAGATCATCGATTGTATCCAGTGTCACAATATTATTACTGTAGTGATTTATTGCCCGGCTCGACTTACAGTAGCATATCAGCCGGCTGCAGAAAAAAAGATGAACTTCGGCCAGCACACGTCACACACACGCGCACACACACACACACACAGGACTGCCACACCGAGTCCTTTGAATCCCCCTTCCAATCTCCAGGACTCAGGCTCTGCTGGGGATGTTCTCGAAATACACCCATCAATCACGGCGCAGACAGCTACGCCTGCCCCTCCCCTTTCTCGCCGCCACCTCTCAGGACTGCCGTGGGAGTCTCAAGGGGAAAGAGGGCGCCGCGTTTCTCCGCCTACAACAGCTCACCTGCAAGACTGCGCGTGCGCACACACGCACGCGCACACACTCGCCGCAAGAGGAACACAAGTGCGAGTCGCGGCACAAAAACTTGCTCGGGAAATTTTTTTTTGCAAATGCGCGACGCGGTTTTCCAGGGCGGCCGCGCTCTGCGTGCATTCAGCGCGCGATTGGCTGAGCCAGCATTTCCCTGCACGGCCAGAGCGCGGACGGCGCCTGGCGGTGCCCGGGCTCTGCATGCGCGGCGAGTTCGCAGGGGCAGTCGAAGAGCTGTAATCTAAAGTGCTTTTAAATGTAAATGAAAGTCCATTACATTCAAGCCAAACGAGTTTGCACAAAGCTGATTAAGCCTATCAACACAAGATAAATCTCTCTGTATTTCACGGTGAATGGAGTTCCCGAATTTCCAAAATCCTGCGCTGGCACCCTGGTACTGATGGATTTTGTGTTAGCGAGTAATGATTGGTTTACTGGGGCTTAAGTGGAGCTGGAGCAGTTAAGAGTACCGAGTACAAACCTAAGAACTGTCCAAGAAAAGTTTCTGGAGTAGGGAAAAAAAAAGCACCTTAGCACATCTTCCAGAAGAGGGATTATGGTCAAGGGAAAAAAAAAAAAAAAGGGAAGATGAATACACGGCTAAGGGAGAAGGGGCAAATGGAAGACAAGGATTCCACACTGCTGGTCTCGGAAATGCTGGTATTTGCAAAACAATTGCAGTATATTGATTATATCGTCCAAGGACTCCCGTTGCCTGACATTTTATCCCCTTGGTGCACATATACCACAAAGGGATGAGACGGGTGGAGGTGCTGGATGGATGTTAAAATGGAGTCTAATAGTCACTTAAATGCGCTAATGAGGGGGAAAAAAAAAAGTCGACAATAGTGATGGGTTGTTTTAGTTCAGTGAAGTTTAAAAAGTTCCAAGAGCACAAACCGAAACTCTTAAGTCTAACGGTCACTGACGTTCCCACTCCATCGGATATCGTGTCCGTTGTTTTCCGATCGATGATGTGCAGCCACACTGGAGGCATCCTTTTGCCAACCGCAGCCTCACCCGTGTCTCCCGTAAATCCCACTGCGTTTTCACCCAGTTTTTCCTTGTAAATCAGTAAATCCAGAGGAATCTGTTTGTTTGCACGCTCTGTTAGAGCGTATGCATATGCAATGAGCAGGGAGGTGCACCTTGAACAAATGACACACAGGAGCTGTGTTCCAGCCTGCTGCTGCTGCTTGATGAGCACAGTACATGTTTGGGGAAAGAATGGATCACATCTGTTGCCCGAGAAGCAGCATCAGTAAATCCGGCTCCCGTTGTGCCCAACAAAAATTCCTATAAACCTCAAACTCCTCCCACAGACCCCACGAAAGGGAAAGCAGAGTGAGCAGGAGTGATGACACTCCGCAGGCCGGGGAACCTTTGGCTTGCAGCGTCCGTCTGGGCGAAGACTGACCAAACCACCGTTCATGCAAATATCTAATCAGCCAATCACATGGCAGCAGCTCCATGCGGTTAGCCGTGCAGGCATGGTCAAGGTGATGTGCCGAGGTTCAAACTGAGCACCGGAATGGAGAAGAAAAGCGGTTTGAGTGACTTTGACCGTGGCACCGTTGTTGGTGCCAGACAGGCTGGTTTGAGTGGTTCTGCTGGGGTTCTCACACACGACCCTCTCTAGGGTTTACAGAGGCAGGTCCCAAAAAGAGAAGACATCCAGTGATGGTCGGTTCTCTGGGAGAAAGTGCCTTGTTGATGCCAGAGGTCAGAGGTCAGAGGAGAACGGCCAGACTGGTTCCAGCTGACAACAGTTACTCAATGCAACACTGGCAGAGGAGCATCTCTGGACCCACGACATGTCCAGCCTCGAAGCAGATGGGCTACAGCAGCGGAAGACCTTTTAAGCTGTACCTAATAAAGTGGTAAGTGAGTGCGAGCCACTAAGAGTGCACACACACACACACACACACACACACACTCATGCATACACACTGTCATTAAACACAGGAGCGCCGCAATTTCCCTTGGAGCGATGACAGGAAGGAAGACGAGCGCGATAAACCTCCCGCCCGCTGACGCGGCCAGACTCCCTCCATCACCGGAACACCAACCTGAGCCCCATCAAGGCCGGTGCGCCCGCGTGGACGCCGCGCCGGATGCGAGCTCCCGCGAGACGGGACGCCGCCTCCGCGACGACACCCGACCAACCGCCGCCGGACGCCGCCGCCGGATGCCGCCGCCGGATGCCGCCGCACCCCTGCCTCCTGTTAATCCAGCCTTTAGGTGGGTTCGAGCACCCTGCTTGGCCGCACATGAGGTGGAAAGCAGGCCGAATGTGCGAAGAACCAAGCGAGGGAACGCTGCTTTCCTTTTCCCCAGCCAACAAATATTTGGCAGGACATGACAAAAATAAATAAATAAATAAAAATAAAAATAAAAAGAGATACAAACTTTGAGAGGGTGAGAGTGGAGAGGAATTAAAGCAAACAGTAAGGTTCTGTAAAGAGAGCCTGTCCTAGTTCTTTTTCGTCTAGCACAACAAAAGGAGGCGGGAGGAAAAGGGAGCGGAGGGAGGGAGGGAGGCAAAGATGGATGCAGAGGTAGAGAGGCGAGGTGAGAAGGATGGAGGCAGAGAGACGGAAATATGGAGTGAGTTATGTAACTACAAGGCGCCTGTAATGTCAGCTGCTCTGTCTTCGCCGGCGCCGACGCTCCTTTGAACGCGCGGGAGAGAACACGCTAAAGCGAAGGCGCCGTTCTTTTTTTTTTCCCTCTCTCTCTCTCTCTTTTTTTTCTCTCCCCTCCCCTGCACATTTTGACAGAAGCTGCTTGTATGTGTTGCGACCGGCTTTCAACATAACACGGAACAAGTTGTCTTCATCGGCGGAGGAAAAACATTCGCTCGAGCGCGGCGCGGCGGCGCTTTTTTGCGCGAGCGCCTTCGCAGTCGCGAGATTGCGGCGCGGCTCCGGATTCTTGCGCGCTAGAACGCTAACAGACCACGTCGGCTCCGCTTTGACGGCTTTGCCGGGACGGCTTGTTATTTACCGGCGATGGTTTGTATTTATTTGCAAGCGGCACATGTGGGCATTCTGCCCGAATCGCGCGAATCAATCAGGTTTATGTTCTGCTGCAGATTGCGGCCCCAATAACTCCGGCGCCGACATTTTAATTCTGTTTAAGAAAATAGTGTCCTGTTTGGATGATCCGGCTGGATTAGCATTTAAGTTGACTGCAGACACAGAGAGAAAGAGAGAGAGAGAGAGAGAGATGTGCCGCCGGGCGAGCTGTATTACCTTTATAACAAGAGAGCGAGAGACCCACTGTGCTCTCAGTTCATAAGCTTGTCTTAACCATTTTTAAATTTTTTTTTTTTTTTTTTTAACTTTCAAGGCAATATAAAGATGATTGCATCAGGCAGGACTTTGGAGCCTGCATAGTTTTCTGGGTCCTTCTGGAAAAGCTGTGCTCGACTGTGATGCATCCGCCGCTAGAGACATTTCATCGTGTGGCCGACGCCTGTCGCGCCCCGACGACCAGGCTATTTAGCTGTAGCCCACAATGTCGTTTAATTTTTTTCGGCCATCATCTGCTGCTCTACGAGCTCCTCGCCCGTGTGCCCAGGAGGCCCCGGGCAAAGCTTATGATTTACACACAACGGTGACGGTGAGTTTTAAAAGTCATCGATGCGTATTTAAATATTAATCACAATAGTCCACAACAGAAGAGAGCACACGTTGCTGCGCCTGGTTTTGCCACTCAAGCGGCCTGGAAGCTTCTTCCACATCTTCCTCCCTCCGTTCTCAAAGTTAATACCGCAGCTCTTCTTCTTCTTCTCCTCCTCCTCCTCTCAGCCTGTTGTCCCGTCACAGCTCACAGACTCCACCCTGCCACCCTGTTAGTGCTTATCAAGGCATGGCTCACGTCCAAACACACACACACACACACGCACGCACACACACAC
>CAAKHG010042166.1:0-15100 GCA_901007715.1 Dactylopterus volitans | reverse complement strand
TGGTCATAATGTTGTGGCTGCTCGGCGATGACCGTTGCCGGCTCCATTTTAGCCTCGAGTTATCAACCTTCTAGTCCGAGTCCTTGCGCTGATTGTCTGGTTTTGCGCCTGTAGGACAATGAGAGCGGCGGGGACAGCGGGTACCCCAGCGAGAGGAGGAGCGAAGGGGACCCCAACGACCATGTGGACGGGGTAAGAACGTCCACGCCGCCTCGCTTTGATTTCGTTCTTGGCAGTCAGAAAAAAAGTGCAGCCTTAAAATATCAACATAAACAACTCAGATTTTTTTAGGTTCTTGTACTCATGTTTGTTTCCGACATTTACCAAGAATTCATCGCGGCGCCTTCTCAGTTTTCTTCATCTTATTTGCTCATTAGAATTCAAGACGAATACGATTTTGTGCCACTTTTTAAACAAATGTCTTAGCGTAGCTTGTTAGCATGTCCATCATTAACACCTGGTGAACGCTGATCTGTTAGACTTCTGTTAGACGTCTCCTGAATCCTCTCCAGCTGTTGGCATGTTAACGTTTCCTCTCCTCCACATCAAGGGTAGACCGTTAGCTCTCCTGACAATGCATGTTGTATCGCCACGTAGGCTCAGCGCCGCTACAACAGGCATTACTCCGAGTCGGATGACGACAGTGTCAGACGGGTAAACGAAACGTGCACACGGCAGTGTGTGAGCCTCATCCTCGCTTCCATCATAATCCTCAGCAAATAACCCTCCTCACCATCTCCTTGTTGTTGTTGTGGTCTTGTTTTCACTTTCTTTTTCACCCCCCTCATCACCTGCTTACCAGTGAAAACTAGCCCCTCGCCTTACATCTGATGCAGCCGCCGCCGCTCTCTGTGCTCTCTCCTCACCAGAGGAAGATGGTAGCTCCCCCAAGAGTCGCCGCAAACGCAAATTCGTACGGTCGCGACAGCAAATGGGTGACTATCTGCATGGAGGCCCCCGGCCCCCGCTGCAGCACCGCGCAGTCTGGCTGCCGGAAAGCTTCGTCTCGCCTGAAGTTATCGAGTGTGACTCTTGAGGTTGAGGCCCCCGTTCACACGGCAACAGTTTTTTTTTTTTTTCAGGGGGGTCAAAACGCCAAACTTTGTCTGTCTACACGAAAACGGCGTTTTCGGGGCCTGGGAACGGAGCCACGCAGAGACGGGCTCCGGAGTGGAGAGGTCCCAAAACGCTCCCGTCTCCGTCACCATGTAGACGGGGGGGAAAAAAAAACGAAACTTTGTCCAAAATGGTCGCGTGAACTCAATATTAACTGATGTTAATATGTGATATTGAATCGTAATATCATTAATATTATTTGTTTCACTATTGTTGTAAAAAAGCATCAGAAATGTCCGCATATTTCAACCGGCATGACTCCGAGTCTACATTTTCCAGGAATTTTCCAGCCTTATAGATGAGAGTCACCGGAAGCGACAATTCCACCTCATCGTGGGTCCACGCAAACGCCCGTGTGCTCGCTGTTGTTGACGTTCACGCTTTAAAAGTGCCTCTACGCACGCGCGTCTTAGATCATCAGACTGCCTCCTCCTGGCCTGGCATATATACTGCAGCATTTCTGGGCGTTTTCCTGCTGCCTCGGGTGTACGGAGCGCGTTTTCAACACGTTGCCAACTGCACGTGGAACTGTTTGAAAACTAGAAAAGAAAAAAATGAACGTTGCCGTGTAGACGGGGCTCAAGACTTCCGTCGCGCCGGCCGCTGCGACTGTGACTGTCTCGCAGTAGTCGTAGGACTCGCAAGTGACATTTGGAAACAAAACACCATCTGCCTCTGTGCTTCAGCAGCATCGCCGTCTTGCTAATGCCTCTCGCCATAACAACCCTGTGTGTGTGTGTGTGTGTGTGTGCGTGTGTGTGTTTCTGTTAACGTGATTTCCATGATTGGGCGTTGATTAGGTGGCGGGCCGACGGGGGTGTACTCCTCCAGCTCCGAGCTCAAGCTTTACCACCTCAAATTAAAGCTGGAGGGCTGCACCCCCGAGTTTTGAGCGTTCAGCTGTGCCCGACTGACCGTCGCCCAACATCCCGGCTTTCCGATGAGCCGTCCTCATACATGTTCTCCCTTCTCGTCTGTCCTCCTCCTCGCCTGTGAAGCTGACGGAGGAGAGGTGGAGCTTCTACCACTCGTCCCGCGCTCACGTCCACCGGTCGTCCTGCGTGGCCACCGAGGTGGAGCGGCTCAACGCTCTCATGCAGAAGAAGCTCGGCCAGTCGACCCTTGGAAAGGCACGAGATCCTGATATATGTATATTTTTTAATTCATAAAGCTCATAAATGTGTCATGATTGGGAAAAAAAAATCAATATAAAGGACACGAGATCAGAATAGACATTTCAGTTTGAGACCTGCAAAGATGAGACGTGCAACATTTTGGGAAATAGACCAAACTAAAAATGGAGAAGCTGGTTTAGTGCAGTTACATCCAGGATTTCCTAGAAAAAAGTGTAAAATCTATAATTTAATCATTAGATTTTATATTAATTAACGGATTGAGATGCTGATGAGTGAGTTTTAGAAAGCTCTTTGGGTCTTCCCTCTGCTCATTGCTTTAGGCTAAGCTAGTGATCCTCTGGCTGCAGTGGGATATTCAATGGCAAATTAGCATCAGCTAGCTAAAGAATAAGATTATAAATGCTGGATGGCGTTCAAAAAACATTCAAAACCCCCATCAGAAAGTCGGAATTCTAGGACATTCCTGCAACAAATTAGGGCATCGTGTTTAGTGTTTTTTATGCCTTATTTTTGTTGCCACATTGCTTTTAAATGACCGTTTCTCCCACTATGACATCTCAATAATACCAGTCGTATCAGAAGCATCGAAGGGCCAACAATCACAATCGTGGAACGCCACAAAATTCGACTTTCCATCCAAATTCTAAACAAATTTTCATCCGCTACTGTGATGAGGATATTAGGAGTCGATTCAAGTTATTCATCTATTCTCAAAATCTGTGTTTCCATTAAACGTAGTCATATTTATCAGAAATGAAAATGAGTGTATCAATAAAACCGTCCCGCGTTCTCAAAATCCACTTTGGTGGCTGAGAAATCGAATTTGCTTGCAAACGCGCCGAATGTGGCCGCGGCGAGCTGGTTTTCAGGGTTACTTCCACGTTGACCGTGTCCCGCGTTGTCGCTCCTCGCGCTCAGGTGCACCTGGCCATGGTGCGCTACCACGAGGCCGGCCGTTTCTGCGAGAAGGACGAGCAGTGGGATCAGGACTCGGCCATGTTCCACCTGGATAGAGCGGCGCAGTGCGGCGAGCTGGAGGCCATCATAGCCCTGGGGCAGTGCTGCCTGCAGCTGCCGCATCACATCCTGCCCGACATGGAGCTGGAGGTGCCGCAGCAGTTATATTTTTCACTCCTTCTCCTTTATTGTACGCGTGTTTTGACTCTAAAATTTGGGGCATTCCTGTGTGTTGGAAGGATAACGCCGGAAACAGGATGAAGGGTTTCAAGTACCTGCTGCAGGCGGCTGAAGCGGGCGACCGATCCTCCATGGTCATCGTGGCCAGAGCCTTCGATACTGGGACCAATCTGTCGGCTGACAGGTCAGTGAAGCTCGGTTTGTAGCTGCTGGAGTTTCGCAAATTTGCGCGTGGGGGGTCAGTATCAGGAAAAGCTCCAGCTCTCACAATCCTACTGCCCCCTAGAGGAATTTCTGCAAGCTACGTCTAGTAAGCGGATCCATTTTTCGCCAAAAGATGTTGATTGTCGCGGCGTCAATGTTGCAGGAAACAGGACTGGGAAGAAGCGATACACTGGTACGACAGAGTGCTGAACATGACGGACTACGACGAGGGCGGCGAGTTTGACGGCACCCAGGACGAGCCTCGCTACCTGCTGCTGGCCAGAGAGGCCGAGATGTACCAAGATGGGGGCCACAACCTCACTGCAGACCCACAGAGAGCAGGTTGGAGCCCGCACCGCTGCTCTTACTGTACTTAAAAGCGTACCGTGATACTTTAAAGGAATACTCCACCTTTTTGAGCATCGCAAAAAAGCAACTAAACGTCACGTGAAACTTCGCATTGAAACAACACAACGAGGCTAAATGCACCTTTACATCTCTGAATTAACTGTGGAATGGTCCAAATATGGCTTTGGAACGTTCATCAGAGCCGGAATATTTGCTAAGATTTTAATTATCAGCGTAATTTCCAGAGAATATGCAACAATGGTTTATTTTATAGGATAATATTTGCATCATTCTATTTGTTCTGTCTGGAAAGTCCACTGGAAGGACTTTCCAGACCGACATAACTACTAGACCACTACACCTTTAGGTGTTAAGGTGTTTGCTGAATGTTTGAAATCTGTACAACATTATCTGCTTTAGGCGAACTGTATCTTCTGCCGTGCAACTAGTCAGAGGGACTGCAGATATTTCCGCCCTGACCTCTCGCGCTGTCCCCTCCCTCGCAGGTGATCTGTTTACGGAGGCAGCCGAAGCTGCCATGGCGGCCATGAAAGGCCGGCTGGCAAACCAGTACTACATGAAGGCCGAGGAGGCCTGGGCGCTAATGGAGGAGTGATCCAGGCCGGCTTCACGCAGCCTGAATGGATGCCGTTTACATATATTTTTTTTCTTTCTTTTTATGACCGAAGTTTTCGTTAATGGTGCTTTGCGCGTTAGTGTGGGTTCCGTCTTCCAGGCTGCGGCCTCATCTCCCAAGTTTCTGCGGTTCAGTCCTTCTGTTTGTGAAACTAATCGCTCTATTCTTCCTCTTTTAATTTCTACTGTCTTTGTTTACGTTTTGGCTGAGCGAATGCGACCGTATGAAAGAGGCGGTCTGAAGAAGCAGTTTGACGTCAGCGCACTCACATTGGAAGAAAAGAAACATTGCTTTGGAAAAACCAATTGTAAAAAATAAAAATAAAGTTTGCATTGCTTTTTATGGGTAACCGCTGTCATTATTGTTCCCTGTTCTTAGCTAGCAAGACCTAAAACTGAACCAATCAGTATCACAGCAAGATATGGAAACACTATCAATTAAATATTAGAAAATAATAAACTCCTTATTCATTGGAGATTCCCAGAGGCACCAGGGGTTGCCGCTCTTTGGATCACATGTCACGGTGAAACAAATTAGCAATACTCGGTTGACCTTTTTCGAAACTTTCCGCATGCTCTGCGTTCTAAACATACAGCAAAGCAGTAAAAGTCACGTCTGGCAGAGACACATTATTGCCCGCATCGCCTCGTCCTACCATAACTCTTGTTTTTGAAAATTTTGTCAGTTTTTGGTAGAAAAAAAAACAAATTTTCCCATCCCATGATGAAAACAACAGCCGACGCGCCGCCGTGTGCTGCGGAAAATGCGCGAAGGAAAATGAATCGGGTCAGCTGGACTTGGTTATGAAGTCCGGAAGACGTTGCGCAGCCAGTCAAAGTGGGCCTCATCAGTTCATGATGTTCTCAAGCCAAGAGAACAGAGCTTTCTCGCTGGAGAACAGGATGAGGTCATGAAGCCCACTTGGATAAGGGGCCAGAGGTCTTCCAGACTACATAACCGAAGTCCTGTTGACCTGATTTCATTTTCTTATACCTGTTACCTGGACGCATGAGAATACGAGCACCCGTGAAAAATGTGTAGTAGGCCTACTGACACATGAAATTGCTTTTAAAAGTGTTCTCACATGCACACAATGAAAGTGTGACCGCTGTGTGGTTAAAGCACAATGTGATGCAACAGGCCTGCAATCAGTTCTCCCCCTTCAGGAGGAGTTTTATGTGGAATTTATATCGACTGTGTTTGAGAGAGGCGTTGACATGTTTCAATGATTATTACTGGGACGGTATTTTTGTCCCAATGAAGCCTGATTGAGAGGCGGGACATGGGCGAAAGGGGGGAACCAATCAAATCCGGGACCGGCAGCTGTGGACGTTCTCTTCTGCAGTCTTACATAAGCCGTGGAGGGAGGCATTCGATCTGCAGGGCAGGGTGCTGCTCCAGTTTCCATTTTCATCGCAAGAATGTGCTTGCCAAACGCCGTTGCCGCTCGTATGCGCCGGGGTGGCAAAATATTAGGGACACCTCTCAGTAGAACCCAGTGCAGTTCAGCATCACAAATTACAGCCTCGATAACGATCATTAAAATACGTCAACAGCTCCCTAAAGCAGTTTTTATCAGAATTTATCACAGGGCTGTTGCCTTATAAACATGCAATAGGCACAATCATAAATCAGGAATCATTATCGATGTTGATAAAACATATTTAGTGACGTAACAAAGTTTCGCAGCAAGGTAGCGTGGCCGAGCGGTCTAAGGCGCTGGATTAAGGCTCCAGTCTCTTCGGGGGCGTGGGTTCGAATCCCACCGCTGCCATCATTATTTTTTTTCCCCCTCCCCACTCACTACTTAACAAACTCGCCACAGTGAGTTTAAAACGACGCCAAAGAAATAATAACTGGTAAAAAGGAAAAAAGGTGAAAAAATAAAATACAATAAAATAAAATAAGAAAGAAAAAAAAAGGTGCGTTTTGGGTTCGCAGTGCATTGTGGGCACCCGGGCTCCTCCCCACGTGTCCGCGCCGAGCGTCAACATGGCTTTAGACGCCGACACACTTCAGCCGTGCGGGTGAGACGGCGGCGCAGCAGCAGCAGCAGCACGCTTCCCCCTACTCGCCGCCCCCGCACACACACATACACACACACACCCCACGCTGTCCACGCACGGATGAGATAGCCACGACCGGCCGGTGGAGCGCGCAGGTGAGAGCCGAGTGCCGCTGGCCGCGGGCCCCCCCTCCTCCCCCGGCCGCTGACTGTCACTTATTTTGACTGCTCGGCGCCCCGATGCTAGCCGCGGCTAGGCTAAAGTTGCCTAGTTACTCGAGGCTAGTTCACTACCGGCTACCCGCGCGCTAGCGAGCTCGCACGCCCCGCGTGGGTTTGCGCCCACACCAACGCGGCGCTTATTGTTCTCCGTCCCGTTTCTGCCCCCCCCCCCTCCTCCACACCCCGACCGGGTGCGAGCGCGTATCCGGTTATGACCGCGGTTGAAACGCGGGCCTGCGGCGACCGACCGGCTCGGGAGTTTCGCTTTCTTGCTAGCCTGCTAACGGGGCTAGCGGGCGGCTGGGATGAACCGCGAGCGACGGTCACGGTCTAAGTCGGTGGGGTGTATGTGTGTGTTTGGGTGGGGGGGGGGCCGTCGTTTGGGGTGTGTGACGAGGCGGCGGCGCCCTCACGGCCGCGGTCCGACACCGTGCGTGGGTCCGCCGGGCAGAGTCAGTGACGCCGGGCAGGTCGCAGCCAGCGCGACCCTGCTGCTGCTGAAGCTGCTCGAGCAGGCAACTTTTCATGGCTTTTTCGAGGGTTTTTCATAGTTTATTCTCTGGAGAGGGTAAAAACTGGGGCCCCTTTACCCCCTGCTGCAACCCAGAACTATAAAGCACCACACTGACATCTGGTGCACCCCTCACATGATGACCCCTCTGAGCCCAGCAGCTCCCCGTTATCACTCGCTGGCAACACCGTGACTGCGCCCGCACGCCGCTCACGCACCTGTGACCTTTCTCCTCCCCCACTCAGGTTGGATCTCCCGGATCTGCTGCCGCTCTCCTCCTGCTCCTCGCCGCCGCCGCCGCCTCCCCCCGTCCTCCTTGCTCTGCTCGCGTAAATATGGCCAGCGGGGATGAGGACGACCCCATTATAGAGGAGGTATGCATGCGTCCTAGGATTGGAGGTGGTGGGCCTCGTTTGTGCCTTGGACCTCGACTGTGGTGCAGAAACCGATGCGCCGGTTGCCATATTCACCCGTTGTTGCGCCCATAGCTCGCTACAGACACTAATTTGGCTCACTAGTTACGAGGGGACACGTCTGCTGCTTTTGGTGTGATTTGGGGGAGAAAAAAAAAACACTGTTCATCTGTCTTCAGATGTGAACTTACACATTCGGGCGAGACACGGTTGAGAAAGTGGGAGAGGGAGACGGGTTGAAAGCAGCGCCGTCACCTCGCTCTGCGGCGGTCCACAAAACAAGTGAAGCAGTCAGAGGCTCGACCACTTCGGAGCTTCAAACACATGTTTTTACTTCCACTCTGTAAATAACCTTTTGTGGCCTCTCCCTCCCAGATTGACGTGTACCTCGCCAAAAGCCTCGCAGAGAAGCTTTATCTTTTTCAGGTATGCCTCCTCTCCTTTTTTTTTTTTCCCACTTGAGAGTCCTCCTTGGGGAGTCGTTAATCACCTTATCTTATCTGGGCCCAGTACCCCGTCCGGCCGTCCATCATGACCTATGACAACGTCAACCACCTGACCGCCAAGATCAAACCCAAGCAGCAGAGGGTAAAGGGGACGCCCCCGCTCGTTTTCGTCTCGCGGTTCGTCCCATAATCGCCGCCGGCCTCGGCCTGACGATGTCTTTTTTTTCTTTTTTTTTTGACGCAGGTGGAGCTGGAAATGGCCATCGACACGATGAGCCCCAACTACTGTCGCAGCAAGGGCGAGCAGATCGCGCTGAACGTGGACGGCACCGCCTACGACGAGACCAACACTTACTCGGCGTACGTCTGCCACGCTTTTGCCTTTCTCTTAAGAAACCAAAGGGTTATTATTGTGGCATAAAAATCGCATGACCCATGAGGCAGGTGACTGGACGGCTTTGCTGATGTCACCCCCCCCCCCCGGCCCGTGTAATGTCTTCCCTTTTTGCTCTGTCATCTTATGATGTGGCTGCAAAATCTACTGTTTTTGGCTGCTTTACTCCTCAGGGGAGTAACGGGGAGGGAATAGAGGGGGAGGAATTCATTATTATTATGATGAGGATTGATAAAGCTTATTGGTCAAAAATGATAAGAAACGGGGCACTGCCGAGGGAACCCGGACTAACGAGCAGCGATTTGGAATCAGTCTCAAAAACGGGGGTTATAGACGTAAATATTTTGGGAATATTGAGGCTTCCGGAGTGGCGAGCGGAGGCGTGGAGGTCGGCACTGAGCCCGCCAGCCAGCTTTTATCGCAGCATGCCGGCAAACGCCAGGGCAGCTTCTCTTTAGAACGCAACAGAGGTCGCTAATCAATCTGCAATCAATACCACTACTGTCCATAAATCCGGCTCGTATGCTAAAAGTGCTCACTTCACAACTGCCAGCTGCAGATACAAACATTGAGTAAACAGCGTTTGGTAACCATGGTTACCAAATAACCCTTCACAAATACTCTTGTTGTCAATGGCTAATATGAATTGTTTTTCCCGACGGTCAGCAGATGCATTGGCTGTTTTTTTTTTTTTTCCCCCCTTTTATTTATTTTTTGCTAAAACACAACTACAAACAACTGAACCGTTGGTCCTCTTTGCTGCTTCAGATTAAAATCTCTAATCTGAGGGAAAAAAATCTCGCCGCTTGCTCGACACATTTTCCAGCATCTCTCCAGCTCCCTCGCAGCAGATTAAATCGGCTATCTTTCCTTTTTCTTTCCTCTGCAGGAAAATGATGGACAAGCAGACGTTCTCCTCCATCCAGGCCACCACCAACACCTCCCGATACGCCGCCGCCGTGTTCCGCAAAGGTCTCGAGCCAATCTGCCGCCGCGCCGGCGCTTTGTTCCCGGGTTGTGTAGCTGCATGGCCGCCTGTTGTAAACACACAAAGGTCGCCTGCATGTTGACAGAGTCTATCTGAAGCGTTCATGTCCAAAGCAGCTTTTCTTATCTTTCGCAGCTTTTTTTTTTTTTTTTTTTATTATTATTTTGACTGACACTGCTGTTTTTAAGTAACAACTGCAGACAATGGCTCCTGCGTTCGGTCGAGCCTGCGCACGCGATCTCAGGACCTCAGCTAGCCGGAACTAAGCCGGGCGCTTTCTGCCTGAACCGTCTCACTTTTGACGTCAACAGGCGAGCTTCACGTGACGCCTCTGACGGGGATCCTCCAGATGAGGCCCAGCTTCTCGTACTTGGACAAGGCCGACAACAAAACCAGGGAGAGAGAGGCGGCCAACGAGGGTGCGTTTTGTTTTGTTTTTTCACGTATTCTAAGATTAGCTGCATTATAAACAAAACCTGGGAGAGGGCGGCGGCCGGGGAAGGTGTGTTTGTTTTATGTGTTCTAAGATTAGGTGTATCAGAAACGAGTGCTGGTTGATTTTAGTTTTGTTTTAGTAACGGGAAAATATTGGGGAAAGATTTTTTTTGGGTAATATTTTTTAAAACTATTATCAGGATCTTAAATGTTTAGGCCTTTTTCAGCAGCAGAATCAATCAACTTTATTTATTTAGCACATTTAAAAAACACAAGGGCAGCCAAAGTGCCGTACATAAAATCAATTTAGAGTAAAAAAAGGTGTATAAAGACATATAAAAGAAAAAATAAAGGACAAGCAAGAAGTATTTGGAGGATTCCACAGTGAATGAGTAAATAAATGAAGGCGTGTTTTTAGATTTTTCAGATGTGTCTCAACAGTTTCAAGAAGAATTCTGGCCCAGAAAGACAGAAAAAAGACACACAAGCTTTTTTTGAAGCCTTTTATCGGCTGTAGAAGACGAGCTGAGCGGTGCGATTGACGTCCGGTGTGGTGGCGGTGTAAATGATCAGGGTCTTGCGTCTGCAGGCGGAGACTCCTCGCAGGACGAGGCCGAGGAGGAGGCCAAGGCCATCACGGTGAGAGCTCGCGGCGCGCGGCACTCGGGGGGGCATCGCCGCTCCGAGCCCGACCCGTCACGCCTGCGTTTTTTTTTTCCCCTCTCCAGGTGAGGTTCGCCCGCCCGGAGTCGGAGCAGGCCCGGCAGAGGAGGATCCAGTCCTACGAGTTTCTCCAGAAGAAGCAGGCGGAGGAGCCCTGGGTTCACCTGCACTACCACGGCGTCCAGGTAACTCGCCTTTCAGAAAACACTCGCCGATGCCACGCGCCTTCCATCAAAGATGAACATCTAGACATATCTAGACCGCGAAGGCGTTGCCGGGCAACAGCGCCGGGAGCCCTCTGCCTCCCCTCCGTTTAGCTTCGTCTCGCCTCTGACGTTTCTAACGAAGACCCCCGTCCCTTCATCCCCTTTGAAAGGACGGACGCTCGGAACACGAGAGGCAGTACCTGTTCTGCCAGTCCATGGACGCCTCGGAGAACTCGGAGCTGGTCAAGACTCCCAAGTGAGTACGAGCGAGTTATCCGCAGGCGCACTTCTCGCACGCCCCCGAGGTGATTATTTTTAGCTGCAGTTTATGCTGATAGCCACCAATAGCCACCCTCAGTTATCATATTGACAGATGGATATGACATTGATTTACTAATCTACCAGTCTGCTGGTTTGGAAAATGGAGTGAACGGCCTCCCGATGATTGTTTACGTTGATTTAAAGTTTAATTCTATTAAAAAAAACAACCCAAAAAGTATATCTGCTGATGTGCTCCCCTCATCAACACGGCTCCAGATTTATTTTTATTATTTTTATCCCCCCCTCCCCCTCAGGGAATACCTCGCAATGCTGATGCCCCCTCACGCGGAGGAAAAAGCGTGCGTATCCACCGTTTCTTCTTTCAAACGTTTTTTTTTTTTAAACTTCTTTCGGGCACCTTTTTCCCGCCGAGCCGCTGACGGTCATTTCCCTCTCCCGCTGTCTTCTCCCCGCGCGCCAGTGTGAAACCCGTCGGCCCGAGCAACGTGCTCTCCATGGCTCAGCTCCGCACCCTCCCGCTGGGGGAGCAAATCAAGACGCTGATGAAGAACGGTGGGTCGTCCTGCTTCAACATCGGGAGCAAGTGGGGGTGGTCGTGGGGGAGACGCACGTCCCGTGCAGTTTTGATTAGTGCCAGATGGGGGCAGCAGAGCACTGGAGTTGCTGTCGGGCTGCTTTGTCTGTAGGAGGGTGGTTTGGCACTTGTGTGGCGCCGTGTAAAAAAAAATGGCGCTTTTCCACCGCATGGCAATGGCTTTACTCTGCTCTTGGTATCGCGTGCTTTTCTTGAGGCCCATTTCCACTGCAAGATGGCATCACCTCAGTGTGTCTGGTCGTCATAGTGATGCCACGCGAAACTGCTGCGACGTCGCCTTCAACGCAGCATAGAAATGCAAAGGGAGAAGCGATAAGACCAGAAGTGTTCTTTCTTTCCGGATCAAAACTGGTCTCACGCCGTTCATGGAATATAAAAATGATACCAGGTCCTTTTCCTCAAAATGGAAATCCACAAAAGCGGAGTAGAGCTGTTAACATGTTGTGGAAAAGCGCAAAAATAGCCACTTTTCGGTTCATCCTTGTGTGTGACTGTTTACCAGCTGCTGGTATTTGCGCGTGCTTTTTTTTATGCTCCACATTTCCTACATTCATTATTATTTTGTCGCCTCTATTTGCTGTGTGCACGTGCGTTAACGTGGACGCCGCGTAAAACCCGGAAATTAACTGACTCCATGTGCCCCCCCCCCACCCCCCATCTCCAGTCAAGGTCATGCCGTTTGCCAACCTGATGGGTCTCCTGGCCTCTGGCACCGACCCCACCTCGGTGCTGCGCTGCATCCAGCAGGTGGCGCTGCTGGTCCAGGGGAACTGGGTTGTGAAGAGGTGGGTCCCAGGCGGCTCCGCCGCAGCAGACCTCAAAACGTCAACACTAAGAAGCTCTTGTCTTTTACAGGAGACTAAAGGGATTATTTAAAGATTATTCAATAAGATCATGGGGTCTTTATAATTTAATTACTCACATAAAAACACACCTGTGGGGCACGCCAGTGACGTTCCTCTGTGCGCTCTCCTTCCCAGTGATGTCCTATATCCTAAAAACACCTGCAGTCCTCACAGCGGCGTCCCAGCTGAAGTGCTGTGTCGTGGCAGAGACTTCGTGGTGAGCAGCCGCCGCCGCAGCCGCCTTCTCTGATTTATGTGTAAAAAGCCTAGTTTATCACGGCTCTCGACTTTTGCCCCCTTTTTTTTTTTTTTTTTTTAGATGTGGAGGTTCACCCTGGAGCGCTCTCTGATGAGGAAGGAGATAACGTCCATCATCAAAGTAAGGACGGCCGCGATGCGACGTCTCGGTCGCGGCGGCTCGGCAGTATCTCGCAGCCGTTCCTGGCTGAACGTGTCAGGAAGTTTACAAACCGAAAAAAAGCAAAAAATAAAAAAATGGGACAAAATGGCTGCAAAGTGTTTCAAAGTTAAGCCGGAGAATCGGAATCGGCTCTGTCGGCCAAGTTTGCGCACGCGAAGAAAGGAATTTTGGCTCCGAGAAAAGCTCAAAACACGCCTGGTTGGAGAAGCTAATTTCACGGTAGATTAGTATCTCAAGTTTTTTTTTTTTTTTTTTTTTTTTCGTTTCTCCAACAAATCGGCCGCGAAGCTGATTTACTAAGTGTGAAATTTCACACGATTTCAGCCGCAGTTTTGTGGAAAGTTTCCTCGCATTCAAAGCCCATGAGCTTTACCTCTAAACAATCCCTGAATATTTTTGGAATGTGGAATCATCTCAAATTCTTGCCTTTGCCCAAGTGTGATTCAAGCACAGGTCATTCGTACCACCCGGCACACGCCTGCTGCAGCCTCCCTGCTGTGTTTTTGATTCTGAGCATCTTCATCCGAGCAGGAAGTTTTTTGTTTTTTTTTTAACGTTTTTACCCGGAGGCCACGGCGGCTCACAACCGGAGCTAACGAGCGCTTCCTCGCGTCTCTCTCGCAGCTTCCTCCCGAGGACGTGAAGGAGTTCCTGGAGCACGTGGCGGTGCCGCGCGTGAACCGGGGCTGGGAGTTCCTGTTGCCCACCGACGAGGACTTCATTAGGAAGCACCCGGACGTCGCCCACAGGCAGCACATGCTGTGGCTCGGCATCCAGAGCAAGTAGGTTCCACCAGGCTTCCTTTTGAAGATTAAGGAAGAACAAAAAAAAAAAAAGGTGCTGTGGAGGTTTTTGCTGCCTGTTCATGAACATTTAATATTCACAAATGGCTTCATGTGTTTCCCGGGAAGGTTGGAGAAGGTCTTTAACGTCTCCAAAGAGGACTTCATGCCAAAGAGTTCCCCCCAGCCCGGTGCGTACCCGCCGCTCCGCACGTTAGGTTTGCCGTACGCGCTTTCGCTGAACGTCTCCCCGCGTGTCGCCGTGCAGAGCCCGTCCACATCAGCGGCGAGCAGCGCCTGAAGGCGGCTCAGGAGCGCGCCCACGAGAGGCAGCCCGCCCTGCAGAAGGAGCTGGACGCCATGCGCGCGGGAGGAGGAGGAGGAGGCGGCGGCGGCGTCCGCATCAAACAGGAGCCCGCCAGCGACCGGGAGGACGAAGCCATGGACACGTGTCCGCCGCCGCCGTCCTCCGCCGTCCCCAACGGCTCCGTCAACGGCTACCCCGCCGCCACCTCCCCGGGCTTCGACCACGCCAACGGCGGGAGCCCCGCCAACGCGCCCTCCCAGGAGCTGCAGGACTTTGTGACAAAGACCTTTCGGAAGCATTTCGTACTGACGCTCAACGAGCTGAAGAGGCTCTTCAACCTCCACCTGGCCTCCATGCCGGCGGGCCAGAGCGGCTTCCACTCCATCTCGGACCACCTGCTCCAGGACGCCGCGCTGCTCAGCCACTGCAAACAGATAATGGTGCCTGTGAGTATCCCCGGAGGAGGCCGGACTTCGAGGGAAACCCGCCGGTCCTCCTCCTCCTCCGGCCTTTGTCTCCGTCGTCTGTGCGTGAGGATTGACTTTTAAGTGTGGCCTAGACGCTGGTGTGTGTCGGAAGAAGTGGTCAGTTTGATGATGATGAAGATGATGATGCGGCAGGTTTGCAGGGCTGCAGTTGGCCGATTCTCTCGTTTATACTCTGGAATGTTAATGAAGAAACGGCAGCGATTCTGTCAAATACGAATATACTAATCGCAATTTTCATACTCTACAGTAAAAGTAGAGTATTTTCCGAGGAGGGTCTGAGTAGATGTTGGTGGCTCAAACGTCGAGGTCGCCACCATCAACGGTCATAAATCTCGATGTCATACGCCGGCTGTGACAGATTTCACACACCTGTCCAAAAAAAAATGAACTATGACAACTTGTATCTAAAAGGTCAAAGGTCAACGTTTTTGCAGCGACGCGTCCCACGCTCGTCAATATTTCTTGAACGCTTCCTCCACTCTGGCGAAAACATCAATCCAGGCTTGAGGACAAGTTCAT
>CAAKHG010042165.1:0-14099 GCA_901007715.1 Dactylopterus volitans | reverse complement strand
CCATCCACGACCAGTTGTAAAACGAAACGTTTAGAGGTAATATTCAGTTTTTCCGGTTCTCACCCTGCAGGTTGAAGAGTGAACTGCAGTCGGTGGTGGTGTCCGACGGCGCCTGGGTGATGGGCAGCAGGAAGCTTCGGTATCCTCGCAGCAGGCAGCTCATGAAGCGCAAGAAGGCCTCCTGGATCTCCAGCTCCAGCTGCTTCTGACGCCGGTAGATCTGGTCGTAATCAGTCAGCAGGAACTCCAGCGTCGCCTCCTCCTGGCCGGGAGTGCAAACTGCGGCGGAGGTGCAGGAGACCACACATCAGCGGCAGAACTCTGGAGATGGAGACTCGCCGCATCCGACCAGAATCACCAACAGTTCATCCAATCACGAGTCAACCACGAGTTAGGCAGCAGAACATCACGGCTGCTTTACGGATCCTTTATTCACAGCTGAGTTGTTTGTTTTTTATATGAGAAAGGATGGCAAAGGAACGTGAATGATTCTCACGAAAACTCGAAAAGTTTTATTCTTCGTGATTGGTTTGTTATATGAGGAATCAAATGTGACATCGTGCTGCTGACGTAGCTGGAAAAAACCTGGACGTTAGTGGCGCTCGTGAGGATGCTGGTAAGCAGATGAACATTATTCCTTTAAGCCTCGAATCGTGAGATAAAATACAAACCAGAACAGGTCAAAAAGAGTAAATATACAGCGAGTAGGAAAATCAATAAATAAAACGGAGGTGGCTTCTTTAAAGAAAAAAGAAAATGTCACTTATAAAATGAAAAACGCGCGGCTGCAGCTACTTTCCTCGCCCGTTCAATTAACAGCTGATCGCCGGGGTGTGAGCGCGCCGCTAGCTGGAGCCGCGGCCGTCGCGTCCTGCAGCCGAAGCCGGTGTCTGAGCTGCAGACGCGATTACCTTCCTCGCCTGCAGATGGCGGCGTGAACTCGCCCACAGGTCTGAGCGGGCTTCTTCCGCTCTTTGGTAACCTGACGGTGAGAGCTCCTGACAATGGGCCGTGTGACCCGACGGCATCACTCACTTTTCTCCAGGGTCTTGTGGAGGTTGGTGAGGGTGTTGAACAGAGTCTTGCCGTGCTTCCTCGGCAACGACCGCCACGACAGCGGCTTCTTGTCCTCCGACCTGACGCACGGAAGCAATTAGGCGTTAGGAGGACCGAAAAAACAAAAAAAACAACAAAAAAACGGGGAGGACGACTGATTTCAGGTGCTGCAATGGACTCACTGGAAGATGGTGTTAGTGTCCAGGTCGACGCACACCACGTCGGTGGGAGGGTCGTACAGGTCAAAGTAGCTGGAGTGGATGCCGACGATGAAGGGCATCGGCGCCAGGAGCATGTCGGCCATTTGCAGCGGACAAAGAGGGATGTAGGGGCAGAACCATCGCAGAGGGAAGCTCATCTGGAGAGAGAGAGAGAGAGAGAGGACATTAGCTTACGGAGCCTGAACGCACCAAACAGAGCTGGAGAAAGTGTGTGTGTGTGTGTTTCTTACCGAGACGAGCGCCTCGCTGACGGAGGTGAGCACATCGGGCCGGAGCGAGTGCAGCAGCAGCTTGTGTTCGGTGAGGACGGCCAGCAGCAGCGTGCAGGCGTTCTCCGGGCCGAGGTTCTGCAGCAGCTTCAGGAAGCTCGCCCCACTGCAACACAAACAGACTCGGTCACACCTCGCGGACTCGCCCCGCTCACGGTGCGCCGGGTTACCAAACGACTGCACCCTGCAGGGGGCACGGCTCGGCAGCCCGCTCCGGGACCGAGCTCCAAATGTCGTGCTGCTCTGGATGGACGTGAAGTGGAAGAATGAGAAGAACTGTTTGATGTGGGCTGTTTCCTCCTGAGAGTGAAGAGGATTAAACTCTGAGTCTCCAACCTTGAAGGGGTTCTGGACCTAAAAGGTGGAGCTGGATAAGCTGCAGTCACCAATTGGTCACAGATCGAGATGGGAAGGCAAATGCACCATGTTTAAATATATCAAAAGTGGAGATTCAAGCCTTTTTTGTTTTTTTTTCCTGCGGAAAATGGCAGTGAGTAACACAGAGGGAGGGAAGGGATGCAGTGGGAGCTGGACGGAGCAGCGGAGAACCAGAAGGTTCTCCAGCTGGTCTCTCGGAGAGGCCGCGCAGGGCTTCCAGCCAGAGGCCGAGCAATGCTGGATCAGAAGCTGAAAAGCTCCACAGTGACGATGGTTGTGTCAAAGACGGGAAGACGTGGAGGTGGTTCGGCATGATGCCCATCCGGAGCAAACCCCGCCGACCATGTACGGTACGGTCTGGGGTGGACAAACTCATACCAGATCCGAACTGGCTGGTGGAAACGGGGCTTCAGTGTCTACGGGTGGTCGACATGCGAGAGGAACCAGCGACGCAGCCTTGATGCTGAAGACGCGGCTTCAGAAATGAGGAAGGAAGCGCGTGTGAGGGCTGGTAGACCGTGACAAGATGCAGCCATGACGTGATTCGCTTTGCTTTCGTCAAACTTAGAACAAACACACACACACAAAAAAACCCACATCCAGAAACACCTCCAGGCTGATTGGCGAACAGAAGTCATCGCAGCAGCTGCGGCGGTGTGGTCAGACTACTCCCTCCTAACCAATCGTGTTGTGTCAACTAGCAGCTGCACGTATTCTGACAAAACCAGAAGTGCTGATTCTGATTCTACCCATGTGGATTCTACAGATTCTATTAGTAATGGATTCTACTGACAACACTGATGCCCCTTTTTAGACAGACACAGTTCAGGTTCTGGCTCTGATCTGGAGTCTCAGAACCTCGGTGTTCACACACAAGTTTAAGTGGAATCAAAGTGGGAGGACGTTTACTCAGGCGGACATAAACACAACACTGACTGGGTGGATTGGTTGCTGGGCAACGTAACATCGCAGCAACATTCAGGTTTTAGGCAAAATGAATTATTCCAGTGTTTGATCGACCCAAGTTAGCATATCTGAACTGCATTCAAAATTAGGTTCGGGAACCAGAACCAGCACGGAGCCCTGCCGGTGTGAAAAGGGGGGCTACACATGTACTGATGCTGGTTCTACTGACGCCGATTCCAGTGACTGTAACGCAGGACTGAGGCAATGAACTGACCTGAGAGGGAGCGGGGAGGAGACCGGCTGGCAGAGCAGCAGGTTGTCATATGGCGAGAGCTGCAACACACAAGCACAATGTTACTGTCTAACACACACACACACGTACGCACACACACACACACACGGACAGAGCATGATATCGTCCACCTGCATGCACAATCACAGAGGAAACCCCGCACACCCCAGTGAAATTATTCAATATCAAATGACGATTGTGTCTGGATTTTGCCGATTGATCAGGATCAATTGGGGATCTAAACTCTGATTGGCTGCCGTTACCCGTGTTCAAACTGCGACCAGAGCGCCACCTACGTCCTGTTGGAGGAGGAAGTGGGGGATTGAAGTCAGATGATCCGACGCCGCCTCCTGTATTTTCTCGCAGACACGTTTCTGCACTAATCAACCAGATGTTCGTTTAAAATAAAAGATCTCATGCCGTCTCCCGTAGCAACAAACTGTGAAGCTCTAACACACACGCTTACACACTTTCCTCCAATGAAGACACAGTTGGGAGCATTACAGTGGCTCCGTGGAGTCATTAAAATGATATGAGCTGCTGTTTTCCTGCTTCACATGGAGATACTTTAACCAGCTGAGACATTAAAAAAACAAAATAAAACTGTTAAATTGCACCCGAAGGTGCCTTCATACTGTTTATAGACACTTGTGAGGACGCTGCTGCTTAATCTCCGAGAAAAACTAAGTGCACTCAGACGGGTTCACGCATTCGTGCTCCATCTCTCTGCAGCAACGAGTGGCAGGCTGGAGTCCCGGCGTGTACCTGAACGAGGATGCGAGGCCGCTGCGGGGAGGGAAACGGGACGTTGTGCATGAAGCTGGAGATGTGTCTGCAGGGAGGAGACGGCGACAAACACGGTCAGGATCAACGCGGCCAACGATCAACATTCCTGGACGCAGAGCGAATCGTCAACTAACCAAAACGGAGGCATGAGAAACTTTTGATCGCAACCTGGTTTTTACGGAGCAATAACTCGCCGTATGACGCACAAGCAGTCGTGCAAAGCAGGGTTTCCACAAAACTTAACAATTTAAGAGGTTTTCAGAAAGGTTTAATCAAATCAATTTCTGAAAACCTGTCAAAATCACATCTAAGAGATTTTGAGGACTTGTTTTACTTTACAGTTTTGTCTGCTGATGTTTTATGAAACAGCAAGTGAGAAGCTCGAGATATCCGACAGCATCTCAAGTTAACTGAGATGCTTCTGGCATGATGCTGGTATACAGCCACATTTTTAGAATTCAAACTAGATGTTTCAGTCGGCAGGAATAAAAACCAAAACATGTCAACTGATTAAAAATGCGGCGTGGAACGGATAAGATGAAGCAACCAAAGAACCCAGCGACTGACTTCTCCAGCGGCAGGACGTGAGGGCCCGAGATGGAGTATCTGTAGACGAAGGTGAGGAACTTCTGGAAGACGTTGAAGAAGGGCCAGTGGGAGAGGACGCAGATGCTCTTCTTCACCTGCAGGCTGCGGTTGGTGATTGGCCGCCGGTCCACCACGCTGAGCAGGCCGAGCCGGACGCTCTGCCGCTCCGACAGCGTCTCCCTGGGGAAGGACTCGTAGAACTGGATGGCTGCGCCGTAAACCTGCGAGGGCGGCAGCATTTCGCAACTTTGACTTGAGCTGTGTTGGACACGGGAGGCGGTGCAGCTTTGGAAACACTCGACTTTGGCGGCTGATAATTTCATGAGACCGGGCACTGCCGAAGCTGGGACACATGACTCTAGACCGGTGGTCTCCAAACTAGGGCCCGCGGGCCAGACATGGCCCGCCTCAATATTTGGCCCGGCCCCCTTAACAATACCAGAGATGCATTTTGATTTTTTTCATATACAGTGCGTAAGAAAAATATAGGACCACCCATTTTTAGGGGGTAAATTAATTTTTAAAGAAATAGTCTTATTATATATTTCTTGACTTTTTTTCTGTGAAGAACCCAGAGAGGGTTATTTGGTTACTATTTATTTCCTGACTTTTTTTTTCTATGAAGAAACAGAGAGGGGTATTTGATTATTATTGATTTCATAGTGTTATTATTTATTTCCTGAATTGTAAATATACCCAGAGAGGGTTATTATTTATTTCATTAATAGGGTTATTATTTATTTCCTGACTTTTTTTTTCTGTGAAGAACCCGGAAAGGGTTATTTGGTTATGTGTGGCTTTCTGGAAAACAATATTTTTTTTACGTTTAGGCTCCCCTGCGATCGTCACACTTTTTCTGTTACAAACTGACCACCGGTCCCCCATCAGGGAAGGGAAAAGTTATGTGGCCCTCACAGGAGAAAGTTTGGGGAGCCCTGCTCTAGACCAAACATGATGAATCATTTGTACGGTGCTTTTTCTACCTTTAACCAAAAGTTAAAGAAAACAAACTGCTGGTTTCGGTCTCATGACTCTGACTCTTTGCCCAAAACAACATGTCAGCAGATGTTTTTGTTTTGGCCCCGCCCACCTTGTCCCCGGATGCGGAGGTGAGGACGAAGGTGGAGAAGACAGGCAGCTGGTACTTGGTGTTTAGCGGCCAGCTCTCCACAGTGACGCCCATCGGCAGGCAGAAGACCGGCACCGACTCCGGCAGAGGGAAAGCCTCCAGGTCGTCTTCGGGGTAGCGGCTGATCAGACCTGCAAGTTTTTGGAATTCCACTTAAAACTGTTCCCCGGCTGACTGGATTATTCACCGTCTTTGTTTAGAGAGGAGATGCAGCGACATGGTGGGCTACTCACCGGCCTCGTACACCAGGGCGTTGGCTTTGGCCACGGCTCTCTTGTAGCACACGAACAGAGCTGGACCCCACTGGGGACAAACGAATAACGGTCACTGACCTCCCGGTGTAAAACTACTCCTTTGTTCAAGGACATTTCACTCATGGGAACGTTAAGACAAGAACGTCACCTCAACGGAGAACCAACAGTACAGGTTCCAAGCATCCCAATGCCAAAAATGCTACTACCAAGAGTCTAGGTACCAACAGAGCTGGTACCAAGAGTCAATACCAAACGTGCTGGCAGAAGGAGTACTTGGACTAGGAGTCCTGGTATCAAGAGTCCAGGTACTGACAGTGCTGGTACTAACAATCCAGGTACTAGGTGTTCTGGTGCCAAGAGCACTGGTAGTAAGAATCCAGATACCTGTCAAACTGGTACCAATAGTACTTGTACTAAGAGTTCACGCACCAAAAGTGCTGGCACAAAAAACACTGCTGCTAACACGCTGCTAACAAGACCCCTGGTATCAACAATGATGATACTAAACGCTCTGGTACCAACAGAGCTGGTACTAAAGTGTCCAGGTATTGGGTGTCCTGGTGCCAATGGTCATTGGAACTCAGGTACCAGGAGAACTGATACCAATAGTGCTAGTACCCAGAGTCCATGTGTCAAAAATGCTGGCAGGAAGAGTACATGTACAAGGAGTACTAAGAGTCAAGGTTCTGGGAATACTGCTACCAAGACTCCTGGTACCAACGGAGCTAATACTGAGAGTCCTTGTACTGGGAATTCTGATACCAAAGTCCAGGAACCAACAGCGTTTGTACTAAAAGTCCATGTGCCAATAGTAAATATCACTTCAGTTACTGTCATTGAAACAAGACTTTAGGAGAATTCTTCTCGAAATCATTTCCTCCCACCCTGCCTGTACTCACCATGCCCGTGTTGAGGTTCTTGTCGACGCGGCAGAAGGTGTGCGGAGCAACCTCTCCCTTGCTGGGCAGCAGCAGGCCTATGTCAGTGACTCCCAGTGTGTGGAGGCCCTGCGAGTCCAGAGCCCGCCGGTACGTCAGAAACACCCGGTGAGTCGTCGGGCCGCTGCCGGAGCTCAGGCTGGCCGAGCGGCTGTAGGGCGTCGTCTCAATGACGTACCAGCCCTGCTTCAGCTGCTCCTTCCCTTCGTACAAAACCCTGCGGGGGAGACGGTTGACAACCTCAAGGTCATGGAGGTTTTCAATAAAACATCCTCAAACTGCACTGAACCCAGATCTGTGCAGAAAAGAGCTAATCAAAAACCAGTTCAGGCCTAATTCTTGATCGAGGGTAATCTGTTTACCCATCCTGGTAATCTGTTATTTCTTGCACAATTTTTTTGCGCCTATGTCAGTCATGTGACCCTTGTTTTGCAGTTGGTTAGGGGGTCCGTCGGATCTTCCACTCTTAACTAAACCATCCATTCACGCCTGCTAAGCAACCACATCTTTCAAATTCTCCTGTCAAAGCGATTTCTTCCGGAAAAAACGGGAGGTTTTAACGGCCATCTCACGGAGGAACTTGGGTTTTAAGTTAGACCTCAGAGGACGGCATCACGGTGCCGCTGTCGGGGTTTAGTTTGTCAGACTTGCCGAACGCCTCTGTAGCCACAGATGACATTATACAACCATCGCGAGTGTGGTATCGCAGAGGTCCCTGGGTGCGCGCTGTCAGCTTCATGCCAAAGTGAAAGCAAGACGGTGGGCCGGCGTGTGATAAAAGAGGATTTACGCGATTATTTCGGCAGCACCAGCGTAATCCGGAGTAATTACACAGTTCAGCCTGGGAGGAAAAAAAAAAAAAACAATAGAGAGGAGCCTGTGCGATGGCGATGAGTCCAGTTTGCGTTACATAATCCTCACTGTTATATAAGCTTCAACTTGAACGTGCGGCACATGAGCGATGAACACCGAGCTTCTGCACGGCAGCTTCGCTTCATTCAACATTTAAGTTGCGGGATCCTTTAGGTGGCAGCGTGCAGTGTGCGTGTTTTATCAGAGGAGGCCTGCATTTCTCTTGACTGCCACCCTCACCCAACGCTGCCGTGGGGGAAAGTGCTCCCGCCGACCAATAAAAGAGAGCGCACGTGTGCTTATGAATAATTCATCGCGTCTCCGGCATAAAAGTTGAGCAAAACGAGATGTTCTAGAGTGAAAGCCGCCGCGTGAGCACCGGTTTCTGGCGTTCTGGCGTCTCTGTGCCCATCTGCTCTCGTTCCCCTGCTGATTTCAGAGTGCGCAGCCCAAACCTCCAGCCGCTTGCATAGTGAAATAACCTCGGCGGGGTCAGGAAAGTTCGGGCTGAGGCACGTTTTTGGAGCTTGGCTTTTTGTTTTGT
Source organism: Dactylopterus volitans (assembly GCA_901007715.1). Lineage (NCBI taxonomy): Eukaryota > Metazoa > Chordata > Actinopteri > Syngnathiformes > Dactylopteridae > Dactylopterus > Dactylopterus volitans. The sequence goes on along the minus strand of CAAKHG010042165.1, from coordinate 5,886 downwards.
TTTTTTGATTTCACATTCATCCTCCGCGGCGCCGCAACGAGCCGCAAACTTTCTGGACACAAAAGGCCATTCTTTTGCGGAGCGCCGCTCAGAAGTCCACCGCTGCCGTCCAAAGCTGACCCAGAAAGGCAGAATGACTGACAAGCTGGGTTCACTTTTCTCATCACCAACAGTTTGAGCTTCCATACTCCGTCATTTTAAGCTCTGTGATTGGACGTGTCCTGCAGAAATGCACCTTGAAATTGTAGCTATGGAATTCCTGCCTTTGAAAACGATGGACAAATAACAGCCGGCCTCAGATAGACCTCACAACAAGAGCTTCTCTCAGGAAGCACTGAAGCTTCATGGAGAATATGATTAAATGCACTTATCCAACCAAACAAATGACAACTAAAGGCCTCTATCATATTAAAGTCAATGTACCCTCTTTTGCACCTGAGCTCAACAGAGGCCCTGGTCACTACATGGGGATATTGGGTAACTTGCATCCCAAAGTGTTTTTGACTTCCAATTTTATCAATGATTTCTTTCTTCTTCTGCAGCTGCCGATCCAGGCCGCAGGAGAGCTTTGAGTCACCAGTCGCATTTCAATGGGAAAACTTCATAGGATTTCAGCAGCGCCCAAAAATAAGCAGATATCAATCTGTGCAACGCCGCTCAGGGCGACTCGGGGCGACTCAAAAAGGTCTGTGGTTACGTTTATCTATTTCAATTAATGCCTCAGATCCGGCTCGGAGGTGAGAACGCTTCCTTCCAAACAGCCGCGAGAGGAATAAAGAGGTTTTGCGTGTCTCACCCCAGGTCCAGGATGGGCGGCTTGTCTCGGCCTCTGCGGTAGCACAGGTACAGGTGTGGGTTGTTGATGAGGCCGGCGCTCAGCTCGGCCGAGTGGCCGCCCAGCGTCTTCTCGATGCAGGTGAAGCCCTCCGGCACCTCCTCCCCGAGCCCCCGGGCGATCACCACCAGGTCCGTTACCGGCTCTGCCGCCCGGCCGGACGAGGGCGTCGAGGAGTAGGAGGTGGAGGTCTTGCCATCCTCGTCCAGGGGCCTCCAGGGTCCCGCAGGGTCGAGACCTGCCACAACAAAGTAGTCCACCAGCTGGGGACATTTCTCCTCTGTCATGCCGCTTGTCTGCCCTCCACTGCGGAGACAAGAGATGCAGTGGGTTAATCTCAATGTAGAAGAATTCGACTTTTGTACGTTTAACAGCAGTTGCGACACTTAGGACTCTACCCGGAGTCGGAGGCAACAAATATTTAACAAATCTGGACGATGTAAAGGACTGAATTATGTATGTCAAAGCTGATTAACTGCTTTTTAACAACTGAGCCTTCCAAGACCTGAAAAAAATAAATTAAATGAGAGACAAAACACTGACGGATGGATTAAACAGTTACAAAAGTGCAAGAGTTACAGCTTCATCTAAAATCTTTCCTCGTCGGCAGAGGATGGAAGGAGCTTCCAGCTGCAGTGCTAGCCGAGATAGGTGCAACATTAGCAACAGAGCTAGCTGTGGCGGCTGCAGTGTTTGCTGCGGTCGCTGAAATATCAACTGAAGCGGCTGTAATGTTAGCGGCAAATGTTAGCTGTGGTAGCCGCAATATCAGCTGGGGTAGCTGCAGGGTTAGCCGTTAGCTGTCGTAGCTGCAGGGATTGTTGTGGTAGCTGCAGTGGTAGCTGCAGTGGTAGCTGCTAGCTGCTGCGGCTGCAAATGTGATAAAACTGCGTCTTGTTTCACATCTCGGCGCTGAAGGGCTCTAAATTAAATGGACATTTCATACTTCAATGTCGTTTTTGAACTTTTCAAGGTCTGCGATGCTCTGCAGTTGCCACAATAAAGCTCATTGGATTTTGAAATGTGAGCAAGCACACACGCTCACTCACTCTCTCTCTCTCGCTCTCTCTCTCACACACACACACGCACACACACGCATAGCAGAACCGAGCAGAGCAAAGCAGATAGGTCATGCTGGCGTTTGTTACAAAATCAATCAAGTGATTTAACTGAGTAGCCGAGAACACGCTGCTGTTTGTGTGTGTGTGTGTGTGTGTGTGATGGCTGGTGTTTGCAGGCGTGCGAGTGTGTTTGTGTGCGCGCGTGTGTGATGGTTGGTGTTTTTGCATGCGTGCGTGCGTGTGGGCGAGCGAGCGAGCGTGTGTGTGTTAAAGATAGGATGAGCCGTGACGCTAAAAGCATTCTTATGTAACTGTAAAAGTCGCGTCCTCTGAGCAGGAGCGGACGCCGCAGCTTCGCCCTGGCGACACCGACCATGGCAACGCTCGCAACAGTCCTCTCGGCTTCGGCCGCAAAGGGCCGCTTAAAACCCCCCCCCCCACCCCGCCCTCACGTTCTCACATCTAACATCCCCGATCTCGCCGCGTTGCCGGCAGCCTCATATTAACACCGCGACGACGTGCGAGAACCAATAACGCAACCATATCAATAACCACCAGTTTGTGATGATTTGTGTTTATGGACCTGGGATTCGCCTTGTTTCCGTGTTTATATGCTGAGCCGAGGCTGCAGACGTTCGGGGCCCCGAAGACTGTTATCGTCCTCCTCACTCTTAAGCTGGAGCCGCCAGCCACTGGAAATTAAATTCAATAAGTGCTGCAGCGTAATTGTCACGTCGCCATGCGACTCTGCGGATCTCGACATACCGGTTTGGGTCTCCGTGTGCGTGACTGCTTTCGCTTTTCGTAAAGAAAGTGATCTGATGATACTTACGTGAAGCCCATGAGAGGACCGAGCTTTCAAGAAGGGCAGTGATTGGAGGAGAGTCGGGGGACGGAGCTCCCTCTCCTCCAATCACCGCCAGTCTTGAGCCCGTTTAAAAAGGTTGAGGTTATTTAGCTGCATATGCATTAACGTTTTCCAAATCTCTTCTCGCTTCCTGCAGTATTTTTTTTTTCTCCACATCTTTCAAATTGCGTGCGTGTGCGTGTGCGTGTGCGCGCGCGTGTGTAATTCAGAGCTCATTATGGATAATTGCCAACCTCAGGCTTGAAGCCTCCTCTCTGCTCAATCTCCCCTCCCCTCTCTCCCTCCATTGTCTGACCTCTGAACTTTTGTTATTATTGTCATTATTTGTCAATCTCTCCTCCACCGCTGACACGTTTGAGCGAGCGTTTGTGTCGGGCCGCGGTCGTCCCGAGCGCCCTCCGTCCGCACGCCGCATCTACGAAACTCGCCTTAGCGCCTTTGGATCCTCCATTTTACGATTTGTTGTGGTGCTTCCTGAATTATTGCGTTTTCTTCGGTGAGCGACAAACGGACAAACCCACCTTAAACTTCATTTTTCGGCTACCGGCAGACTCGTTGTGAGAAAGGTACGGCCGAGGGAGGGGAGGTTGCGCGCCGCATGCAGCCAATCACGGGCCGCGCAGGAGTTGAGAAATCACCTCTCCGGGCGCGTGAACCCGCAGAGGGTTCACGGGCCTGTGGAACAGGTCCGACTGGTGCTCGTCTGCCACTCGTCACATTCATCACACGTCTGAAACGCGAGTTATTGTAATGAACGAGGGGGTTGAGAAGAGCATTGCGCCTAAATTCGGGGATGCGATTAAAAACTTCCCTAACACACACACACACACACACACACACACACACACACACACACACAATTCCACACACACTCGTCTCGCAGTAACTTCCTCGTGTTTTGATTATTCTGCCCATGTTTGGATAGTAGTGTGTGTATGCAAATCTGTGCGTGTGTGTGTGTGGGTCTTGGTGAGCATAAGGCAGAAAGTCAGTCTTGCCTGCCGGGCCCCCGAGGGCCCTCAGCGTTTAAGTATCCATTAGGCTGATGAGGTCTGGCAGCTGAAGTTGCCGGAGTTTCGCGTTGAACGTCACCGCTCCTCGCGGCTCGGCCTAATTAAACCTCGACCACATCGCTAATTTAAAGATAATTAGCTGCAGGGGTTCGCCACCGGCGCCGCAGGCCGGAGAGCCCGGCGGCGCGGCGCGGCGAGGAGCGGCGAGGCTCAGTGACGGGGCGGCTTGACTGAAACGCTGCACACATCATGTCACTGGATAGTCAAAAGTTGCGGTGCAGGTTGGTTGCAGCACACACACACACGCGCGCACGCGCGCGATGGGGCGGAAACTGAACCCGCCACATTGACAGCGAGAGGCGGTTCCCCCTGAGCTTCGAAATCCAAGCGGTTTATGATTCTGAACATGTAGCAGCGTTTAATCATCGTATGTAAATTCCATAATAACAAAATAAGTTTCCCGTTATCGTGATCATCCAAGTACAGACTGCCGCTGCCGCCGGTGTTTGATTACTTATTATTTTAATGCGCCTCTGGTTGAATATATTTGGAAGGATTTCTTTCACGAAGCGTTTTCTGACTTTGCTGTACTAAATGGTGCCATACTAAATAAACTAACACACGTACATACTTATACACTTGTTACGTACATACTTATGTACTTCCTTATTCACATACTTATTGACTTGCTTTCATACATTCTCGCTTGCTTGCTTACTTATGTACTTACAAACTTAATTATGCACTTACAAACTTAATTATGCACTTACTTATGCAGTAACTTAGTATGTACTTAATTTCTTACGTACTTAAACTTACTATATAATTACATACTCACATATATATATCATGTACTTATTTTCCCACTTGTTAACATACTAATTATGTACTTACTTACCTACATACTTATTTACTTATGTACTTGCTTGCTTACCTACCTATTACGTATTTACACAAGTACTCACTTACTTACTTATCGACATACTTATTACATACTTAGATATGTATTATGTACTTATGTACTTGCTTGCTTACTTACCTATTACGTACTTACGCATGTACTCACTTACTTATCGACATATTTATTACATATTTAGATGCTTATCATTTACTTACTTATTACATGCATACTTATTTACTTACTTTTGTGGTTACTTACTTGCTTACTTATGTAGTATTTATTTATGTACTTACTTATTTATGCACCTTCTTACTTACTGATTTACTTACATACTTATTATGTGCTTACTTATTTTCGTACCTACGTACTTCCTTACATGCTTACCTATTATGTGAATGCATATTTGCTTGCTTACTCACTCACTTTGCGCATTATCAGCAAGGCCAGCTTAAGTGGTTATGTTTTTTGATATACATAGCTACCAAATGGCCTCGCAACATTTTTTATTTATTTTTTTTTTAAAGGTGCTATGCGATTAACTGTCCGACCCTCGGGGACCGGTCCCATGTTTTCCCATTAAGCCATACTGACAGCTTGACATTTCCCAGGGTAGAAGGGCTCTGATTCAGGAATGTTTTATTCATCCTATTGACTTCACGTTGCTGCCAAGCCAGACGGATAGCAAAAGCCTGGAGAGCGGTAGGTGGCGGCGGCGGCAGCGAGCAGGAGCGCCGCCGCCGCCGCCGCCACCTATCGCGGATGCTCGCCGCCGTTGTTGTGTTTACTGCTCAGACCGCCAGACGCAGCTCGGAGACAGCCGGGTGACACAAACACAATATACCCATCATCATGCAGACAGAGATTTGGAGGCATCGCCGGCACCGAGAGGATGAAGCTGCCTATTCCCTGGCAGGTATACGCTGCCCAGGCAGGATTACGCTCCTCCTTTTTAAAAACAAAAAAAAAAAAAGTTTTCTACTTTACTCTATCATCGCCTCAAGAAACCGAGAGTACATCCAAATTATGTCAGTTTATCTCGGGGAAAAATGTTTAAAAAAAAAACATCTTCCTCTTTGCAGTCAGGCCTTGGGTTGTGAATAAACTGGCGTTTGAGTGGACAGGAGAATCATCTCCGCTGGGAACGCGGCAGCGGACTTAAACCTTCCCTCTGATCGCTCAATCGAGGTGTCGATCCGGCCGGTCAGGCG
>CAAKHG010042156.1:0-11324 GCA_901007715.1 Dactylopterus volitans | reverse complement strand
GTGGCTGAGCTCGTGTTCCTGAGCCGGGCGGCGGCGGCGGCGGCGGCGGCGGTGGCGGCGGCTGATGAGCAGAGCCAGACGCCAGTGACACATCAGCCGGGAACTGATGCAGGGAAGTCTGCCACCTTGTGGAGGGAAGCTTGCAGTCAACACACCACCACAAAACATTTTATTAGTGTCCGTTATTTAGAATATAGGTTTTAATTTTCTTGTATTTTTCGCACATAGAAAAATTTTACAAAGTAATTTATTTATGTGACACCGTGATTAAATATGATGAAACCCCCTCAGAAGTAAATAGTTCTAAGTAAAACTGAGTAAGATAAATTTTAACTATACAATCTCAGACTGTCCGTAATGAAGCATAATTGTAAACCCAACGCTTTTTTGTTTTTCACGAGTTTAGATTTTACTCTGTGCAAAGCAAACGACTTGTTTCTTTTGAATGTCGCTCACAAATGTGCAAAGCGTTGGCGAGCGAGCACCCCACCTTTGCCGAGATTGAAGCAGGACAGAAAACATTGTTCACAAAGTTGGACGCATCTTTATATTTATGATTTCATGAAATTGACAGCGCGGTGATGACGTGTGCCCCGTGACGGGGGCGGGTCACGTTGTAGCCGCGCTCAGACGGATTCATTTGCTGGGGCTCGTCTCATTCCTGATTCCTTTCGTCGTCCTCCTCGCTTCCTAGTCCCTCCCCACCTGAGACGCTTTTTTTTTATAACAAAATCAGACTTGTGTCAGCACTGCAACATTTGACCGTCGATTCGTTTCCTGGCCTTTGCTGAGTCGGCTAAAAGCGCCCATGACAAGCTATGTTTACTTTTTGATTTCGATTCATGACGAGCAAAAAAAAATGCGTGACGTCGTCATTCTCTTTCATGTCCTCTCAGGAGCAGCTGCAAACACGCAGAGTTTGATATCGCATTCGATCAAAATCAAATCAATTTTATTTATACGGCGCCGAATCACAACAGAAGTTATCTCATGGCACTTTACAAGAAGAGCAGGTGGAGACTGCACTCTTTAATTTGCAGAGACCCGACAGATCCCCCAGGAGCGAGCACTTGGCAGCACGGAAAAACTCCCCTTTAACAGGCAGAAACCTTGAGCAGAGCCTCATCTTTCATATCTTAATAATCTGTTGAGCGACACACATCTTTTAGTCACGGGTGCGTAAAAGACCCTTTGGCAGGAGACGAGGAGGCGGCATCTGTCGGGGAAGCCGAAGGTTAAAGGGGACCCACGTCTGGATCAGCCGATTTTGTTACTGTGCTAAGCAGCAGAAAGACCGCAAGAATGAATGGGAGGTCCCGATCGCCGCCATGTCATGAACATTCGGTAGATCCAGTCACACATACATCAACAAAGATGGCAACATTACAGCCTCTAGTGGCTGTAAGTCGGTCCCATGTGGATTCACCCCTCACATGGAGGCTGCGCAGGTGGACGCCAGCCCAGCAGCGGTTTGAGTCCGCCACGTTGCCGCCAGCCGCCAGTGTCGGCTCTGATGTGAGAATCTGGCGATATAGCCGCGTTTCGTACGCGTTTTGAAAGTTGTGAAACCTTTTTAAGAATACCTTTTTAAAAGATAAAGTACTGTGGGATTCAGGGGTGGGACGGTTCGCCATACCTGCGGTTTGACTTTCGGCTTTTAAGTTGCGGTTCGGTTCAAACTTCGGTTCGGTTTAACCCAACAGCGTTGGTAGTTGCTTCTGCTCGCTCTGATTTTGGACCAAGTTCCATTTTGAAGGCTTCGTGAAGATCTGGCTGTTGTCGTGGGCTCGTCGCTGCTGCGCCGGGCTGAGCGAGGTCTCTGTCGGCGTGATGTCTCTTCATACGCGCTAGCATGTTTGAGGCGTCGCCCCCTCGCTCCCACAGACGGTTCCGCTGAACACAAACGACAAATAACTCGCGTCTTGATAACAACGCGACCGCCAGCCTCTGTGGTCTCAACTGGAAATCCAAAAGCATACGACCCGAAGAGCCGCTGGAGGGTCTCCTAGTTCAGGTTTGTCCGGCATCAACACGTGAGAGGTGATGCTGCGTTCAAATGCTCCTCGTACTTTTGACATGCGCGACCAAACCGCGGTTCAAGATGAGAAAACGAGTCACTAAACCGAACTCCTCTGAACCGCCGTTTAGCGGTTCGGTTCAAAACCGTCACACCCCTAGTGGGGTTCCATACATTTAGATATATTTTAATAGAAGATTAAGGTGAATAATTTAAATATGCAAATGAGTTATTTGATCAAATTTTTCCCGCAGATATCAACGTGTGCTAGTCTTCTGTCCGCTAGTCTGAAAGGAGATAAGCTGCGGAGGCTCAGTAGCTCACAATGTCACCAGTGAATGGAAAAAAAACAAAAAACAGCTGTGTTTTGCCTTAAAATCCGCAGACACGGAACTGTGTTGTCCACAGAAGCACAGGGGCTTTGTAGGGAGTCAGAGCTCCAGCAGATGGCGCCATCAGACCGGCTTCACCGTGCAGCCCCGGCGTCGCTGCCCTCCTCCTGCTTTTGTCAAACTGGAGGGGAGTATGGGGCTTAACCATCCAGGAACAAGCCACCATATGAGGATGGTTTTTCTAACTGGGTGCCGGCGTTGAGTGTCCAGATCCAGCGGACCCCCGGTGGAATGCGCGGTAGTTGCTGAATAATGTGAAAACCATGTGTGTTTTTTTGTTTTTTTTTTGTGCTGCACCGCCGAACGTTTGCTGCTCTGCTGGGCCGCGATCGAACGGCTGGAGACGTCAGCACTTGATTGCAGCGCCGCATGAGTTATGCAAGCTGTTCCTCCCGTGCTGGCGGGGTCACTGGCACTCCCACGCGCACAAGCCGACCCCGCTGCGGTGGACCGTGCTTTACCCTGACACCCCCCCCCTGTGGGTAACCGCAACCGCTCGCGCCCGAGTCGCGCGTTACCATTTTCAGACCCCTGTTAGCGTGCGAGGGGGGTTTTGGTGTGTGGGCATGGAATTAACATGGCGCTGTGAGTCATGACTCATTAATTATCGTGCTCCCCGTCACGCGGTTCCGCAGTTGAGTCCCGTTCCCTGCCAAGCACTCTGCGAGGATCTTATTTCAGATGCCGTCATAACGGCGGTCAAGCATGACATTATGGCCAATGCATGTTTGCCATAAAATATGATGCAACAGCCCTGCAATAGCGTCTCCCTCCAGGAGGAGTTTAGATTTTGATGCTTTTGAACTGCGCCGGGCTACACCGAGAGTGGGACGACCAAAATATTAGGGACGCCTCTCAGTGTACCCCAGTGATCAGATTAAAATCAAAATCCGACATAAAACTCCCCCTGAAGGGAGAACTGATTGGAGGGCCGCTGCATTATACTCTATGGTGAACACGCCGTGGTCATAATGTTATGGCTGATGGGCGCATCTGTGTCCAGCGCGTCATTCATTGGTAGATGGATGTAAATGAGGTGTGAGGACTCGAGCTGGACCAGTGAGGGGCCCGATATCATACTCCTGCAAATGGAGGGACCAGGCAAGGAAAGGGATTGAGGATGTGCAAAGAGTCCCCGGTAACCTCACTCCTTCCCTCGCTGCGCGCCCCCCGATTTATTCCTTTTTGCTCTGCCCCGACTGACTCTTGAGAGTGTGAGATTTATTGGGATTGTCTCTCTTTGGAGCCGCAGAAAGGATTTATGCCACCGGTTTCACATGTGCGGCAGCAACTGCTTTTCCCAGTTTTGTTCGCGCTTGTTGTGCCAAAGCTCTCGGTGGAAAAACAGGCCGGAGGGTTTTCAGTTTGTTTTTTTTGTATTTAGATTCATGGCAGAATAGAGAATTTTTTTTGTTTTTGTTTTCTTTTTGAGTTTATCTGAGGGCAAGTGTAAGACAGAATTTTGCAAAAACGTCCACCGGTTTGGATATTTTCCTTCACTTTTTTTCAAAATGATGAACAGTGGCTCGATCTAGCCAAGCTCAAACGGACGTCCTGTTGTTGCTCTGCTTAAAATCCACTCAAGAGGCCGAACGGAAACTAGTTCACTTATCATTTGTTTGAAAGTGTTATTCATCTCTTATGCTGACTAGGCCTGACTGCGTAGCCCCGTGCCTGGCTTTGCATGTGCCTCCTTTTTCAGAGACGGTATTCGATGTTAGGCCATATCTTTTTGGGATTTGCATGAGCCTTGTTTCTGCGTTGGACTGTAGATTCGGGAAAATGAAAGTGAAACCTCCGGGTTTCATCAGTGGGGCAAGTTTTTTTTTTTTTTTTTAACAGTGAGCCAGATTTTGCCCTAAAATGGCTGCTGTTTACCAATTGCTCCAGTTGCCCCAGCTCCCGCCTCTAAACACACTTTGAAGTGTGTGAAACCAAGGAGGCTCTGGTGAATTTTTCATGCAGGACTGTTGAATGTAGCAATTAAAACAGCACCTTTCTGAAGGATCTTATTTAGTCTAATTTATTTGCGAAAGAAGAAAAGTGAACTTTGATCAAGATTTCAAAAATTTTGTGGGAAGAATTCCTAAAAGGATATATGGATCTCATCGTCTTCCGCTTATTCCGGTCCCGGATGGCGGTCCTGCTGGAGCCGATCCCAGCTGACAAGGGGCGAGCGGCGGGGTACAAACACCCTGGACGAGTGGCCAGCTCATGGCAGGACCACATGGAGGACAGACAACCACTCACACTCGCACACACACACACACCTAGGGGCAATTTAGAGGAGCCAGTTAACCTCAGCATGCTTTTGGAAGGTGGGAGGAAGCCGGAGTACCTGGAGAGAACCCACGCAGACACGGGGAGAGCATGCAAACTCCACACAGAAAGATCCCAGAACCCGCGACCTTCTTGCTATGAGAAAACAGTGCTAACCACCACCGCACCACCGTGGCACCCGGATATAAGGATAAGATTTATTATTACCCCTATGAGAAATTCAGACAATAAACTCAATATTCTCCAGTCTTGGGGCCTAATTCATTCAAGTGTTTTCGCATGTCCAGGACGGTCTGCCTGATGTGAACTCGGCGAAGGTAAGCGCAAACATCTGCGCTGACCGTATGCGTGCAGCCCGAGATTTATGACTACTAATTTGCGTGCTTTGTGCGCCTGGCAGTCTTGAACAAGCTCAGATCCACGACAAACGTTGGTTTCTGTCATCATAAAAACCAAAGAAGAGCTCCAGCACTGTACTGTTTACGCACTAAATGTATATTTGTGAACAACAGTTTGATATAGGCCTCCGTAAACGTCTTTGCAACTTTCCAAACGGGCGTTATTTGGAAAAAACTGACTGTAGAATCAGGAATCTGCATGGTTACTTCCTTGGTAGAGAGGGAAGAAAAAGCAACAGAACGTCTTTAAGTTGCATAGTATCAGTTCAGGGAATGTGGGCGTTATGCAGGCACGCAATTGTAGTCGGATCAATGCTGAGGATTTAAAGAAATCAATGATCCCTCCCAGAGACAGAGATTCAAATGCTGAAACGAAGGCAATAATGACGTGAAGCTATGAAGCCGGAATGAAAATGTGATTTGAAATTCGAGGACTTGCCTCAGACGTTTTGTTTCACTAATGAGCTTCACGCTGTTCCTCGGAGTTTCCACAGTTGAAAAAAAGAAACGCTGCAGTTTGTTGAATTGTTTGTCGAGGTGCACTTGTTTCCATGGTGACGGCAAGGCGCCTGGATGTTACTCAGGGAGTTCGTGACCCCCCCCCCCCTCTAAATCAGCCTTCCGCAGAGCAGGGTTATGGTCTGAAAAGGAACCGACTTAATTGGCCGAACCAGAACTCGGAGCCTTAACTTCAGTCTTGCATCGGTCACGACCCTCCAATCCCGGAAGTGGAGTTTATCCGCCCACTTTGCGGGGCTCTCTGCCGCTGACACTCCGTTGCTTTCAGGATTCACTTTTTTTTTTTGGGTCTCCAGCGGTGATTCCGCCGCCCTCCGAGTGAGGCAAAGAAGACGTGAACTCTTGGCTCAGCGGCGCGTGGAACAAAGGTCCACACCGGTCTTCCGCAGTTACTTGGAAGATATTTCAAACTGCGGTTGTGATTGGCCCCAAACCATCAGATGCTGGGCGCAGTGTTGATGTTCCATCAGCGTTAAACGGACCGTACCGAGCCCGCGTTCAGGCATGATGTTGAGGTGAAGAACCACGCAGCTGAAAAACCACTTGTTGCCCACTCGGGTGTTGATTATCCCGCGTATGTCTTGGTCGTTTGCCAAAAAAAAATAAAATAACGGCAAACAATTTGCAACCGGCAAAAATGAGAGTTTATCACGCAAGAACTTGTCGTTTTCATGACGAGGAATAATTCTAGGGCCCGAACATGTTAAAAGGGTTAGTTGGAGGCGATTGATGGACTTTCTTGGGCAATCTGGCAAATAGTACAGTAATCTGGAGGGCAGCTAAACACAAAATGGAGGGCAGAGGTCCAGCAAAAGCCAATTTTAATCCTAAACTGTGTTAAGAAACTTGAGGAACCGGCCCTGAAAATAAAGGGGCTCTTTAAATCTGACAGATCATAAAGATAAAAAAATAAAAAATAAACGCCTCTCTGTGCAGTAGAATAAACAGAGACGGGATGATCTGGCCTTGAATGCTAGAAACTCTCTACAATTAAGGACCCAAGTGCTTCGCTTCTCTCGACTGAAGAGACGTCAGTGAAATGTGGAGGAGATGGTGGACACTTAATAATCCTAAATGGCGACTTGCGTTTGTGAGGCTCTGCAGAACGTCTCTGTTCCTCGACGGCGTCGCCGCGGCTCTTGCGTGGCGTCAAGAGTTCACCCGGAAGCGTTCCGCCTGGAGCGCCAACCACAAGCTGTCGCTCGAGGACGCGTTTGCCGGTCGGCGGCCGGAGAGGCACGAGAAGGTTTGAAGATGACTGGAGAGCAGATGGCGGCGCATTGTTGCTTTCGTCTAATTTAGTGCTGCGCGGCGGAACATTAGAGGTCCAGCCGATCGAGCCGGTGGCAGGTGTGGCGAAAACTCCTCAGAGGATGTGCGCAGCAACGGGTGGGAAGCGTCCAGGGCTTTAAGAGACGGCAGGAACTAGCGGAACGGACGTCAGCGTTCACGTCGGTAGTCTGGCGATTAACACTGTCGGCCCGTCGAGATGCAGGCTTGTCAAGATGTAACAAAATGGAGCAGACAGAAGGGTGGGAGGTGGCGGGATGAGACGAACGGAGCTCCGGAAACTCTCTGCCCGGGCGCATCCGGAAGCCGTCTGGCTCGGGTCGGGCTCCCGCGGCAGATTTCCACACTGAACATGTCGAATCCAGTTTATGTGTCTCAATATTCCACCCAAATCTCCGAGCGACTCGCTGAAAAGGCGACGGCAGCCTTCGCTCACCTGTTAATGGTCATTTTAAAGCCCCGTTTCCACCCGGCGGTTCGGTTCAGTTACCAAAGAAACCGTTGAGGTTCCGATCTTGGTAACCCCTCGAGACGTGACGGCGGGAACAAATTGCAAACACAAACGCGCCGTGTTTGAATATAATCATCGATTTCACGATTTGAGAGTACAGGCTTTTCCGTTTTTTTCATGTGCAAAATGGCAGCGCGTGACACGGAGGGAGGGAGGGAGGGAGGGAGGGGCTACAGCGGGGAACCCGAAGCTGGTCTGGTGTTTCCAGCTGGTCTCTCTCGGAGAGGCTGCGGAGGGCTTCCGGCCACCGGCCCGAGCATGAAGGACCAAAAGCAAACAAAAAAAAACCCCCAGCTCCACAGCGATTATCGTCTTATTGAAGACCACAGCTGCCGGAGCGGCGTGTGGACACGTCACGATGACCGTCCAGAATAAACCCCGCCTACCACGTACGGCACGCTCTGCGGTGGAGACACGGAAGTCCATGCAGGGTTTACCGTTCCAATGCGTGACGCACTCGAACGAACCGGAGCTTAAAGTGATCCAGATGTTCCTCTGATGACAACAAATGTAAGGAAATGAACAGGAATAGAGGGTTTTTTTCTTTTTTTCTTCTACTTTCAGTCTGTGGAGGCCTCTATTCATAGATATTGAACCCTCTTTCATTGCTGTCAACCAGTGGGCGTTTACTGACGCTGCTGCAGTAAGACGGCGCAATCCGAGCCAGAGCCTTTTAAAATTTATGTATTTTTGGGTTAGCCTTGATTTCTTTCCTTGATTTTTTTTCTTTTTCTTTCTTTTTCTTTTACTTTTTGGAGAGGGCTAAAGTGCTCTAGAGAGAACCACCCAATCGTTCGGCAATAGGATTAGATGAGTATCCCTCGGTCAACTTTACTGCACCTCATCAGCGAATACTTGGTAAACTGGTGAAACGCCGCGCCCGTCAGGGTCACAGGAGTCGCAGCAAAGGCGAGGTTTTTCTTGTCAAAAGTTTTAAGAGTCAATATCACCCCAAAAAAACAAACCTCTTCTGCATGAATTCCTCCAATTTTTTAGCAGCGCTGGTTTGACTGCCGAGCGCCGCTCTCTCCGGGGAGGCGAGAGCCCGGAGGGGGGAGAGAGCGAGAGAGAGAGAGCGGTAACATATTATCAATTTAATTGGTTGACAGTGTGTGTTGGGAGATATAGAAGGATTAGCTGGCACCTGAGTCACTGTGGAGGAGGGCTAGCTGAAGGCAGGGGGGGGATGCAGCTGGAATAATTGCTCCCCAAAGAAGGACGGCTACACGGGAGCCATCACCGCAAGCCGCCGCCCACTCCACCTACTCGTTACGCAATCGCGGAAAAGACGAGCGGGTCCGCATTGTGACGCTGCGTGTGCATATATTCGCTGTAAAAAACAAACAAACTGCGTGTTAGCGCATCACAAAGGGAAGCTAAGGGGGAAAGTTGCGCGTGGGGGGAAAACATGTGAAAGAGGATGCAAATGTCCTCGGATCCACCGCAGGGTTGCCTAGGAAACCCCCCCATGATGGGGTGAGAGCGGCGTGCAAGCGGTCGCTGTCGAGTGCTCGGAAGCCCAAAGGAGGCGGCGTGACCAGAGAAAATAAGAGCACCTTGAATTCTTAGGAGCGGTAATGGGAGCTATCAGTCGGATAAATGCCAGATCGGACCTCGGAAAATGCCAGATGTTTTATATCGGAACTGCATCCCGGCACCATCGCTGCGTGCAGAGCGATAACGTACGCGGCAAACTGGTATTTTCACATTTCTGCCGTTGTTACACGCGGGAGAGGAGAGTAACAAAGTGCGTCACCGCAGCTCTCGTTCCCAAAGAAGCCGAGTCGCCGCCTAAATGTCAGGAATAACGCGATGATTTGATTAAAAATGCTCACAAACACGACGCATGAAACAAGTGAGGAAATTTCATTGTTTTTTGAAAAACACACGGATGATCGATGTCGTGTGCAGTTATGGTTAGGTTAGCTTCATTCCCTCATTTATTTTTTTTTCATTCATTTACAGCTTGTATTGTTTTCACACTGTGGCATTACTGCATTCAATTAGGGGTAATTAAGACCATTGGCTTCACTTGTTGAGTAGTGGAACACTTATTTTGCCGGATTCTAAAGCTATTGTTTAATAATCAGTCGAGGGAACGTTATGTTACGCTACCTCTGGCTAGAAATGTATAAAAACATCTCACGTGCAGAAACACTGGACATACAACTTACGCTTACGCCGAATTTAGCAGCATAGACCTACCGCCTGTCAAGTGCATCCCCCAAAAAAAATAAAAATAAAAATGAACCAATCACAGACTAACAGTAAATGGACCCCCAAAAGAAAGTCACGCCATTGTTTTTTGGGGTCATCTAAATATGGCCTGTGCCGGGTTTGCTGACGATTAGGCGTCATATTTGCCACCAATCAGAATGCCTGTGTGGTCGAACCAGTAACACCAGGGGGCGCCAGCCGCCTCAGGATCTGCGGTTTAGCAGTCAGTGATGGCGCTACAGTCGCCGTGTTTCTGAAATGTTTTCTTTCCAGTAAGTACGAGTGCTTTCAGAGATTGTCAGATGGATTAAAAGATTAGATCAGCTGCTAAATCACAACATTTTCAGAGAGATCACGGAGAGAAGAGCCACTCATTCAAACTTAAAAAAAAATCGGCTAATTATCGGCGTCATTGTTCAGCCTCACAGATGACAGTGTGTCTACTTATCTGAATTATTTTGGTCAGGCATCGACTTGTAGTCGGCATAATCACATGGGCTAAACGTGTGTGTGCCCACTCTCCAGTTTATTAGGTACACCCAACAGGTGCTGTTTACCTGTCCCGGGTTCCGCTAAGAGGTGACCCGAGTCTTTTCTCAACTCCAGTTCACATGTGGAATGACAACTGAACTCAAACGACTGTTTTCATAGAAGATGCGAGAGCCCCCGTCGACCACGCCGGGCGAGGACGTTTTGGGGAAATCGTGAAAGCGATTTGTTTAAATTTAGTGTTTTAATTTGGCGCGGC
Source organism: Dactylopterus volitans (assembly GCA_901007715.1). Taxonomy (NCBI): domain Eukaryota; kingdom Metazoa; phylum Chordata; class Actinopteri; order Syngnathiformes; family Dactylopteridae; genus Dactylopterus; species Dactylopterus volitans. Next base: position 952 of record CAAKHG010042156.1, on the reverse strand, counting down.
TTCGCCCGCTTAGATGGCCCAAATATTTGACTGCTTTTTCTTTTTTCAGTTTTTTTTTGTTTTGGCTCCTCAGGTTTCTTCCTGCAATTTCTCTCAATAAATCTATTTGAAGTGTTTCACACGGCAAAATAAATTAACGAATAGATAAAACGAGCTGGACGCCATCCCGAGTTCCCACCTGCGATTTGGCCAAATCTTGTGACTTCCGCGCGACTCCCAGACGGCGGTAACACGCCCCGCCGGCTGATCGCGTTACGCAACCGACAGCTGAATTCATGTCATTACAATACATTTGGCCCCGCCGAGGAAATGACAGATTGGGATTTTGTCATTGTGTTTTCTGATTAATCCTATGGCTTAACGGTTAATGCCAATGGCCCCGGCGATACTCTCACTGTTAAAGCATAATTACATGATTAAACATTTTATTTTATTTTTTTTTTTAGGGGAACTCATCCCGTTGTGTAACCTGCCGGTTTCGCCGCCCATACATGCGTCATTTGGACGCAGATGCGGCCGCATCTGCGACGGCTTCGGCCAAACTTGGTCTGTGAGCTTGATGTGGCACATGTATGAGGAGTCTGGGAAAACTCGGAATGTGAGCAGGGAAACCCTTAACGGCGAGCCCTGCAGGCGAATCTTAACGCTTAACGAGCTACAAGCAGCAGCAGCAGCAGCACTGTTCCCCAAAACATTTTAGCACATTCTAGCAGCTGAACTTGAATTAAATGTGTAATCTGTGCAATTCTAATGCATCAGTTGGCCGTAGAATGATGCGTGTAATCCTCTAGCAGCAGGAATGTGTAAAATGCTACATGTGCGGTGATAACTTGCAATACAATGCAAGTTAACCAATCACAGGCTAAGAAAAAATGATACCTCAAGGAAAAAAAACCCATAACCTGTTTGGGGTCACACGGAAGAGGATAAGGGCCACTGAAGAAAAAATATA